>JABCKS010000093.1:0-43785 GCA_018851325.1 Termitomyces sp. DKA19
GGGTGGAAAGAGAGGGGCAAATGAAAGTGGTTGCTAATGCTACCCTAAGTCACTAAACACTAATAAAGGATTGCTAAGTTGCTAAATAAAAGAAGAAGAGTAAGAACTGGGGCAAACAAAGTAATTGCTAAGTGAATGGAAGGATTGCTAAGTGAATGGAAGAGAGGAGTTGCTAAGAATGAAAGAGGACTAAGCAATAAAAGTAGAAGTGTTGGTAAGTGCAGCAAATATTGCTAAGATGTAACAAGGGAGTAGGAAATGAGTCAAGGTGCAGTGAGTTGCTAAGTAAAAGCTTTGCTAGGAGAAGTTGCTAAGGGCAGTGAGGGCACAAAAACTAGTTACTAGCCACAATTGCTAATATCACTAAATTGCTATAATACTATAAAGTACCTGTACTTAGTACTATACTAAATTAAAGATGAGTCTACTAAGACTGTTGCTAAGCTATTAACAATGATGAAGAAGACCAAGAGTGAGGTCTGAAGCCAAGGGAGACAAAGAAAAGAGTGCCCTAAGGCTGCAGTGGGCAGTGGTAAACTATAATCCTTCTTTTTTGTATTAGACTAGATATATATAGAGGGTATTTATACTATTGTAAGTAATATAATAAAAAATGGAAAATTGGTCACTAAAGGTAATGGCATCTGTTAAGATGTTTGGGGTTCTATACTGATGTTTGGATAGTGACTATTTATAAGTATGTAATGTCAGAAATATATACAAAATATGTCAAATGAAAAAAATAAATGATAATTAAAATGGATTATTTAAGTGAGCATATTATATGTCAGTATTTAAATTGTAGACATTGTCCCGTATGCTTGTAATCAAGAAAATCAAAGGAGCCAAGAAGTTATGTATCTATGAAAGGTTGTCTTTTTGAAAGCAAAGTATAGGTGTCACTAAGGATTGTTGCTAGCAATTGCCACTTCTAGGCCTGGTCATTCTAGATCTATGGTCTTGGCTCTATATGATAAGTGCTTGTGATCCCAAAATCCTGTGATTGCTAAGGTCTTGTACAAAAGGCTACCTTATTCCAGACTTTAAGTCCAGACCTCTTGTAATGTATTCCCAAGTCATATGCTGTGGAGATAAGATTAGCAGAGATGTTGTTAATGGTATTCAGTGACAGATGGGTCTCATCACCAAATAAGCCAACAGTAAGTGCCCATACTATATTATAATCTCTGTAACACTTCTTCTCTGATAATATATCTTGAATCTGCACAGTATCCATTGTTTTTCTTCCTTTAAATAGATCAGTCTATCATATTTGTCAACTTTAAAATTCTGGTAATTCTTAAACTGTTAAAACACCTTCTTAAAGGTAGTGTCCTTCTAATGTTGATACCAGACTAGTTCTTTGACATCAATGCTGGTCAATAACTTAGTGGCCTCTTACAGCTTTGGGTTTGTTCCATTTCTACTTTACTTCCATTTTAGCACTTGCTTTGGCTATCTCAGGTAAGTTTGATGTGTTTAGTGTAATGTCATATACCTGATTCTCTCTAACCTGCTTCATTATCATATCTTTAATCTGTTTTCTACTTCTGCCATCTATTTCTTTACTTTTATAAGGAACTCTCTCAGTATTCTTGTCAGTAAGATGAGTTGACTATCTTAGTCTCATGATATCAGCTGGCCCATCAGCCATTCTGTTCTTATTCTTATTCATTAATGTGCTCACTGCATGTGTTATATTCCTTATAACTGCACTTATGCAAAATGTCCCATTTGACTTATAGTCTACTAATCTGCTGACCATCACAACTACCAATGCCTCCAAGCATGCCAGGATAGGACATGAAAGTTGATAAATGCCCAACTTGCTTTGTAATATATTATTATATTCAATGTACTCAGTTAAGGCATGCACTGTCTTGAGTGTTTCATTTGAGTACAGGTAGAACAATATATCAAAGAGGATATTTTGTGTGCTAGGTATATTTATCACTTTAAAATTAATTGCAGAGAATTTTTCCATTCATTCTACCCGTCATGAAGACAAATCCTATTGCTTTAGTAAGTGTATTAACCCCTTGTGATCAGTGTACCATCTGAAGTAGACCTTTTAGGTAGGGTAATATTGTTGGACTGAATTTAACTTTACTGGATAGAATACAGTGACCTTTGCCATTTTCCAGTCCTCTTCTTGGCTTACAATGCTACTGATTCTCATAAATCCATTCATTACTATATTTACAGGAGGCCTGTCTAGCCATACTCTAGTAGTCACTAGTAAATGATTACAAAACTTTATTGTGCATCTTTTTACCTCTTTGAATATATGCTAATGGGTCTTAATCCATCAGAGAGGTATGCTTATGCTCATTAGACTGTATAGCATTCCTATCTAATCCTAATATAATTTATATCATTTGCTAGGTAGCCTGCTATACCTAAAAAACTACTCAATAACTCATAATAAGTCAGAGTCTTCCACTTCACAAGTGCATCCACCTTATCAAGGTCCATTCTAACCCCATTCTCATCAACAATTCTTCCCAGTATCTTTATCTCCTTATATAGAAGCTTTAGCTTTGATTCACTCAAGTAAAGCTTCTTATGCTTTAGTATGTCCATTATAAGCTTAATGTGTTTAATATAGCCCTCTAATGTGTCTGAGTATATTACTATGTTGTTGAGGTATACATCTATCTATTGTTCTGTATACACACCAAACAAGTGGTTCATCAATGCTTATTAAGTTACAGATACATTGCAGTCTCCCTACTAAACTATATAACTTACTATATTGTTACTAGGAGTGTTGACTATAGGTATAAAGTATATATTTAAGGATTACCCCTATCTGCTCATATGTGTCCTGGCTATCTATCTGCCTTTAGATGTTCTGGGCCATATGTGCACTATGCTAACAGAGCCAGCAAATTTTTCACCTTGGTCCAAAGGTCTGATTAATCTTACAAAATTCTATTGTGCTAGGAATAGAGCTTTGCAATTATTGCTCTTGATTGGAAGACATTTTACTAAGCTGCATAGCTTAGTGGAATGTCTTCCAACATAAAGTAAAATTGACTAACCCAGATGGCTGGCAGATTGTCCCTTATAGTAAGCAATATGTCTGGCAGTGAACCAGCTGAGCACTACAGACAATATTAATCAAGTTGGGTAAGAAACATTACTAGTACATGGTTACTGACCCTGACAATTCCAGAAATAAGAGGGGGTGTCTACTAACCAGATGGGTTGGGTTTACTCTCTGATGTACTCCAATGCCACTTAGCTGCCATACAGGAAACTAAAAGAAAACTTAGAAAGCACAAGCAACCAGATAGAGTAGCTGGCAGTAGAAAATATGTATAAGGGCAAGTCAGTAAATGTTCCAGAGAATAAGAGCTGTATGTAGTCAGGTGAAAGGATGAGAGTGCAAGTACAGAATGTTGCTAACGCTAGCCTAAGTTGCTAACAAAGAGGTTGCTAAGTTAGTAAGGGATAAAAGAAGAATAGAGTGAAGACAAATGAGTCACTAAGGGAGTGGGCAAAGGAGTCACTAAGGCAAAAGAGGACTAAATAATAGGGATAATGGAATTAGCAAGGATGAAAGTAAAAGTAAAAGTCACTAAGGGATGGTGGAAGTTGATAGAATCAAGAATAACAAGTTACTAAGCACAAGAACAGTAAAAAAGGTTGCTTAGGTCTGTGAGGGCCTGGTGATGAAGAAGGAATAGGGACAAGAATGTAAGCAGGATCAGTAGGAAATTTGGGAATAAATATAATACTAGTTGCTAGCTATTGTCACTAGTGCCACTAAGACACAAAAACACTATAAGGCACCCATACTTAGTACCATGCTGAATTAAAGTTGAAGTGTAGATGCCAGTCAGGTATTGTGGTAAGTGAGACAAGAGAAATGAAGGGTCCAGGTCACATGTACATGTAATACCTGTTTTGAAGAAGAAGTGTCCATGTCACTAAGAGTTGTTGCTAGCAATCACTGCTAAGGAGGGGTCCTGACCTTCCAAGGGCTAGACTCCACATGATGAGGCTCATGATCCAAAGGTCTCATGGTCACTAAGATCCTGTGCAAAAGGCTTCATTGTTCCAGATCTAGGGGCCAGACCACATGTGATAAGTCACATGACTTACTTGTGACCTGTAAAATGAGAATTGAGAAAATAACAAACAACGTGCTAGTTCCATGCCATGCCCAAGTCATGTGCTATCCAGCTAAGATTGTTGGAGATGTCAGTGATGGTACTCAGTGACCAGTGGGTCTTATTATCTCTTCAATGAGGAATACCTAGGAATCTATACCTTGCTCTTGCTGCTTGTTGCAGTATTCCTTTCATATCAGGAAGTGGTGAGCTCATCTTTTCTGCATCCACATTGCATTTCCACAAGTCCACCACAAGCCTCCATGATCCATCCCCAGGCTTCTTAATGCACAACAGTGGCACTAAACTCCTCCTTGAAATGATCTTCAATTGTTTAGTGTGTAAATAGTTGCCCTGCTTCTCTGTCCACTGTGGTAACAATGCCTTAGGACATTTAGATGGTCTCCAGCTGTCGACTTTGTTCTCATCAATCAAAGGTACTTCATGATTTATAGCTCTCAACGGTAATGGACATTCTGACTCATTTTTGCAGATATGTTTAGCATATTCTATTAATTCTAAATTTACTTCCTCAACTTGTACATGATTACAGCCTCAAATTCTGAGACCTCAAGATGTGGTATTACCCCTCTCTTCAAAGGCAGACTCTCGTTACTCCCAATCAGTACATGCATGGAGCTGAAACAATCATCACGCTATGTTGGAAGAATAATGGAGTGCCTAAAATCATGACATAGCCTGATAAGTCGCGGACCCAATCCTCGTCCCTATACTTTGCATATAGAGACCGGCACTCTCTGTCGATCAAACTTCCTCACTTCGTCCACTCCTTAGTATTGAAACTGAGCTGTACAGAATAGCTAATTTTCGATCTCCACCCCTGCACAACCATCTGGACATTCAATGGAGAGGTGACAATTGTTGTAGATACAAAGTCACCCAGTAAGCCAGAGTCGTGCAACGCGTGCACAGGATGTCTGTCGATTCGAATCACTACCACTATCGGGCCTGGCATAATTCTCGATGGATTTCACAGGTAAGACATGTTTCTCTCGACGGTCCATCAGGTTGGTATCATGATGTCGTCACCGCCAGGCTGCCAGGTCCTGTTTTCAGTTTTCCGGTGCTTTCCGCCTTCGAAATTGACGGCATTTAGGCCTATGTCATCTGGCCCTGACAACGGATGTGCAACCTCATCAAATTCTGAGGTCAACCTGGCAAGGAACTGTCCGAACTCTAAGTGAGCAGGGTCCCCACCAATTAACCAATCCTCCTCTAACCAATGCAGAAATAAACCCCTCTCGTCATGCCAGGAGTCTGATACCAGACTCTGGTAGAGTAGTCCTTGTCTTACGGACTCCCTAAGAAAACAGCTACGTAGGTCGATCCCTTCCCACTGCACCACACGCAAAGGTAATAACATCATGAACCTTAGGGCACGATCGTGTATGCAAATGCATAGGGATCCTGTGTCCCTGAAAAAAGACTCGGTCACCCTTGAATTGGTGAGTTTCCCTCATTTCCGTCGGGTACCCCCTTCCAAACCCCTACTTTCCCTTCTCCAGAATCCATTTGACCTGATGTGCATAGACTGACTGGATTCTGTAGCGGCACCTCCATTGTCTTATTCCCTCAATGCTTACACTGGTACAATCCGTGAGCACCACGGTGTAATGTAGGGCCAGCGGGAAATCTTCATGCGTCACGAGCCAATCGTTGATAAGTATGTCTTTCATTGTCTTCCCATCCATCACCACACACTGAGATCCGCTCGTACAGTACACAAGGAATCGCCTTCCCTCAATTTCCTCATACATCTCGTCTCCAGGATAGGATTTGGGCTGTTGGGAGTGGAGCAGATACTCCGCTCGTGTAGCGTAGGGGTTACGAGTAAGCCCACGTCTTCCCAGGTAATCAAAGTTGATTTCTTCCTCTGTTATACCTGTCAGACTTATGATAATCTCGACACGGAGGGTAGAGATTGTTAGAGTCCCTAAGCCATATCTAAGTAGGTCGCGCGCAGTTGTTCGGATGATATACTAGCTGAAGGAGTAAATCCGATCCCACGTAATTTCAGTGAGGAAGGAACTTTGGAGTGTCATTGGATGAAATGTAACCGATCCGGTTCCGCGCCACATCCGTGAACTGTTTCGTTTTGTTTCTTGAGGAGCGACCCAAAGATTACATGATTTAAAAGCCCAACAAAACCAATTTTGAGGTTAGCAGGTAGCCAGCTGTAGTCAGGACTGACGGCACCGCCAGTTCATAGACTCACGCACTCCATGACAAACGAAGTCCAAAATTCCTTTGCGAATCGATTTCACTGCTTTGTTAGTTAGAGGAGCGTTGTACAACAAGGTATACGGAACTTGAATGATCTTTGATATGAGGGGTGTCGCCAGAATAGCAATCAGATAGTGAGCAACGTCATTAGCCAGAAAATTTTATGGTAGTAAAAGTAATACGTAATAATGATACGTTATGAGCCGAACTGGATCGTCAATCATTCCGTTGTAGGGCCTGATGGGCCTTTTATCGGGGAAAATCATTGTCTCTCATGATCGGCGGGTGTCGGGTCAACTACACGCTCGCCGGCAAGGCCAACATCCTCCACTGCATTTTGTTTATCTCCAAGGTACCAGTTTGGCATCAGGAAAGAAAGGAAGAAGGGAACCACAGCGATAACAGTCGCGACGATGATCATGACCTTCATAACCTCACTGTAAGCTAGAGAAGTCGTATCACTCATCTGAAACTGGACTGGAGATGATTGAAACTAACCAGCTATGACGCCCTCACGAATGGGTGTACCACGATCGTATGCCAAAACCTGAGTAATCGAGCCGAAGAGAGTGGCACGGTCTTCTTCACTGAGGAAAGGGAGATACTTCGCCAGTTTGCCAGGCATGATATTCGACCAGACAGCTCCAGCTACAGCCCCGGACAAATCGTTGATGAGATGCAATAGCAACGAAGACGGAATACATACCAATGCCACTACCGATGGCTCCACCGATCTCGGTGATGAGGAGGACAACAGCAGTGCACATCGCAACGTCGGCGTGAGGAACCGCCGCCTGGGCACCAACTTGAGAAGCAACAGCGGCAAAGCCTCCACCGATACCCTGAAGCAGCTGCGTCCATACAAGTTCGGCATCCGAGCCATTAGCACCGCGAGAGTGGATCATGAGTCCGACACCGAGAATTCGAATCCCGAGACCAACGATAAGGAGCCACTAGACATATGATTTAGCAACTGCGAAAATAGCTTTGAATCGTGATCGCACCTTGTAGCGACGCATGAAGCGCATGGAGACACCCGCAGCAATGCCGAAAACGGTTAAAGCGACAGTTTGGGTCTGTGTAAAATAGGTCGTGTTAACAAGACTCCTGGTGGGGTGTTAGAGGACATTACATATACGATACAGAGGGACATTTACCATGGCTTGACAATAAGTATATAGGAATAGAGGTAGGTGAAGGAAAGATAGAAGGACACCTAGAAGGGACATTTGATAAACATCGACCCACTGGCAAAATGAGTGATACAACGTACGAAATCCAGAGCGCCAATGATGGACGCAATGACGATGCTCCTGTTCAAGGCGAAGCGACGAGGAATGACGGGGTATTTGGCGAACTTAAATTCGAAAAGGCCAATGAAGGGTATCAGAACACAACCAATGACAATCATAGCGATCATCGAGGCTAATCAGACTAGTGAGTCAAGTGTATTCGCGACTTCCATGGCTCGAAGCTTACGATTATTCCATCCACCCTTAGCACCACTCGAGAGCGTCAAAGGCAGGAGGATTAGAGCCACGCAAGCGCCGATGAGGACAAGCCCAGGGACGTCCAACCTGTTTGCTCCGTCCATGATCTGTCCCAAGAGGCTTTTGGTGATGCCATTTCGCTTGGGCGTGATACCGAGCTTCTTCGCCTTGTTCTCCGCCCAAAGAAGGGTGATAATGAGCGGGAGAAGTGAAACAGGGATGAGAATGGCGAACATGCCGTCTGGATATTACATGTTCAACAATCGGAGTGACGGTTACAGAAGCAGAGATCAAACATACACCCCCAGCGCCAACCAGCATGCTTGATGACTCCTGCGGAGACGTTGGCACCGATAAATGCGTTGATGATGAAAGGCATAGAGATGAGCGAGGAGACCAAACCACGCCATTTAAGGGTGGTTATATCCGCAATGATAATCTGAGTTAGTAGCTGAAGGCCACTGTAATAATGTCAGGCGAAAGAAGAGACAGTTTCCAGGGTATTTACATACGTGTAACCACTACACGAAACACGGGGATCAGTGAAAGGAATAAAAGAGAAAGAGAGAGCTCACATGGCATATAGAATAATACCACCGGCGACAGTTCCGATGTTTTTGGCGGAAGCGATGACGATATAGCCTATAATGCCAGTGAGTAACCAGCTGTCTTGCGTAGTGTGTCGAGTCCATACCGACGACATAGAATATCACTGTGGAGAGGTCAGAATTAAAGGAACGATTACAAGTGGTAGTGACTTACGGACAACCGTATAAGCAAGGCCACGGGAAGTGACGTCAGCAACCTTTGCAATAACTGGTTTACCGACCGCAACTATATCCAAGATGGGCAATTGACACAGAAATCGTCACAAGAAAGCATACTGATGATAGACTGGGCGACCTGAATTGTGCTTATGAGAGTATGATCCTCAAATGCAGAGGCGGCATAGCTCAGGTATGTGTACGTCGTCGAACCGTCCAAGGAATATATATACGCCGCGAGTCCTAGACTAAATCATCCGATGGTGAGACCTCCGACGTGTTGAATAGAGATCAATATGATTGGGCATACCCGAGAAATAGGAACCACTTGGAATACTTTCCGTACACCTTGTGCGTCGCCTCGACTGTCTTGACGCCGTCATAGGCGGCAACAAGACCCTCCTCCGAGGTCGTAGGCGTCGATGCGAGAGGACTTTTATTATCCAAATCTACGGATTTGGCAGAGGCACCAGTGGAAGCGGCCATTTTTCAGGAAGCGAAGGGACGGGCGGGCCAAAGCCGACTTCATTGTCTGTACTTATATGCGGAAGGATGGTTGCCATCATTGGGAAAAACGCGAACCGTATTGTATGATCATCTGATAAAATTCGCTTGCCCCTTATCTGATAAGAATTCTGGCCGCGCCTTATCTGATTAGTCCCATCAGTGATAGCTTTTTCTTTATCTTATCCTCGTGAAACAGCATTCCTGCAATTTCCTGCAATTACCCGTATAGCCTCCAGAACAAAGACTCACGAGAGCGAGATAGTTCAATAACCTTCCTAACGTACTTCTTGGTCGGAGAGGAAGCGTACAACTCTTTTCATATATTTTCGAAGGGCTTTCGCCAAGCCTAGCCAAGATTGACATTTGAATTGCCGAAACAATCTAGCCTCTCAAGCAGTCCATCAACGTCAACGCTTGTCTCACTGGAGATTCCCTGCTGCATATGCAATATCTAACGCTACGGGTCTGGGCCTTAGGCCGCTCTAGGTACTCATGTAAGTATGTGAGTACTTTCGATAGAGCTGAGAGAATCTTTGGAGTCGATCCCACTTATGCGCTACATTACTTGGAACGGGTAGCTATTTTTCTTAGGAATACCTATAAGGCATTTCGGCCCTTTATGTACTTACATGTTGTGTGGGGTCGGACGTTGGATGACTACCCAAACAACCCCTCTAAAAATAACGCGTGTGAACTTATGTCGGCCGAGGTATTTCAGGAAAGTACGACCGATCACTCGACCGCGCGTAAGTATAGTGAAAGTATGCATGCACATGTGTATTATGACATGTCAGCCCGCGACTTGTCAAGAAACCAATCTAATCTGCACATAGTTCGCGCGTCGAATCGCACCTCGACAATAGTTGCCGTCAATTGACTAGTAGTCTAGCATGGGGGGAGGATCGTCCGTCTCCCAGCGTGCCCATGGTGAATTTCTCTCAGCTCTCAACCATTGCACCTACTGCTTCATATGCTCAAGCGCCGTTTCCGTCCCTCCCTGACCGCGGTCCTGCCTTCTAATGCTCGACATCTGATTCTCAATCTGAACAATCCGCGCCCCTAGCTGCGCTTGACGATGCGTTGGTGGATGTGTGAGGACTGAGGTGCGTAGGACAGTGCCCGGGAACTGATATCGAATGGGTCCTCGAGGTGTAGACACGGTGACAGGCTGCTGGAACCTGAGAGGCGGCAAAATAGGACTCGTCCAGATACTCCGGCCCTCTTCTATGTCTGGAGCGATGGGCGATCGTTGCTTTATCATAAGATCTCGCCTGAAAGTTAGGCGCTTCCTTTTCTTTGCGTTCTTGCGTCTTGTGAGAACAAGCATAGCAAGGACAAGAATCAATATGACGCTGCCTAAGACGCCGCCAACGACAGCCATTGTGTTCACTTCAGTGTTGAAAGAGGCACCGGAAGGTGTATGGGTCGCTCCGACAATGGTGGAAGTCCTGAGTGATAAATGACATTGGCACTGGGGGGGCAGAATGTGATACGCACGAGAGATTAACGCTCCTATAATCAATGATAAGAGTGCAATTAGCCATGGAAAACGAGATGCTCACGGGGAAGGAGTTGCAGTTGTTGCAGTCACCGTGGCGTTGGTCGTAACAGTAGACCTGGCAGACTTAGTTTCACCGGGTACTACATAACAAAAACTCACAGGGAGGCTGCACTATCCACCGGTACAGAGATAGTCTGCGCACTAGCTTCAACGACAATTTGATTGCTCGTTGCAATGTCTTGGTTATCATTTCTATCTAAACGGATGATGTTGGATTTGGCGAGACTTTGACGAGGAACAGAAGTTCGTCACATGAAATCTACTGCTGTGAGTACGAATAGTCTACCACAGGCAGACCTTGATCAGAACCCAGCTGCCTCTTCCAAGCAATACGAACAACGCACCCTTCCATTGTAAAATTCACAGACACAACTCCGCTCAGTCTGTCCGTAGCGTTGATAGTTGCAGCAAGCCCAGCGTCATCTCCATCATAATGGACAAACCGCAAGTCGAAAAGCGTCGGATCCTGATGTTCCCGCATCCATGTTACGTAAATAGGCACCAACACGCTAGCAGTACGCCGAGTATGGAGCGTCACAACGGAATAGACGGCCGGGAGGAGTGATATGCTGAATCTGGTGAATTCAGGGAAGCAAATAGTGGGATGAGAACAGAGATGGAACAGTTGATACATAAGGCAGTCACTCACAAAAGACGACATTGCATGGCTACTTGCTACCAGAGACAACAGTTAGATATTAATGTGGTCACTGAGGATATGAGCGGCCAGCGCTATTCCTGAGGGTAATAATGAAAAGGAACTTGAAATTGAAAGATAGAGAGGTGTCAGGGAACCAGCCTATTACTTATAGGTAAGATGGACAATACACCGCGGGAAGGGCTCTGGCTAGTTTCCTCCTGCCCTTTTCAACGTGGCTGTGGTCTGATGCCATCAGCAACTCGGATTGACAACTATGCAGTGGACAAACAGCAAGCACGGTGATTACTCTCAAGCATGGCGAGATGATGTAGTACAAAGCGACAATAGTTGTGACAAAATATCTCACGCTTGATCCTGGACATTTGTCCCTAACGGTCTGATTTATTATATAGAACGCCTAAAGTTACAATGTATATATTCATTACATTTAGAGACATTTGTTCCGGTCATTGTCATCAGTTCAGTGTGTAATTGACTTGAAAGCGTTTGAATCGTCGAGTCCGTAGGTCAGAATACCGAGGGTTGATGAGAGGGAGAGAAATTCCAATATTCGTCCAGTAGTATATCACTGCAAAGATTTCCCGTCCGCTTGCATAAAGCGATAGAGGCACACGCCGAAGAGCTCACAAGCTCTACCGCTTCCTCGACTTACTTACATCAAAAACACGTCGAGAAAAAACAGGCCTTTGTGGGAATTGTTGTCGTTGCGCTGGAAAGTACGCCATCACTGGGTATGCGGCCGGTGGATATACAGCACTTTGAGGGTATTGTGCTGGTCGGGAAGTAAGAGGCTGTGTTGGACGTGAACTAGAGTACTGGTACACAGCAGGCGCTGCCGTTTGCGGAGGCTGATATAATCCCGGTCGCTGACCATAGTTCTGAGGCACGTATGTGGTCTGGGGAAAATTGCCAGTATGAGGCTGGAAGTACCATGGAGACCGCAGGATATGTGGCACAAGGTATCAGTGTATAAATGGAAAAAAGAATGAATGAATCCACTTACGGCTGCGGCGGTGCCAGCTGTTGGGAAAAGGACATAAGGTCCTGGGAAGGTAGGCTGCCGTGATTCTGAAATCGTTCCATGAGGATGCGGGTAAGCTTGAGCGGGACGAGAGGTCCGTCGAGGCGTTACATAGACCGGAACACGGTGCGAGGAAGACTGATGATGAGAAGAATAATTCCCGGATTGTGAAGGACGCTGTTGAGTTTGCACCACGTATGGGAATGAGTTCTGTGGCGGCAATGGCATCGGACCGGGTGCGTGTGGCAATGTGGAGTATCGTACTATAGATGAGGAGGAGGAGGAAGACATAGACTTTCGCCGAGGGCGGGATGTATTGTTAGGATGGCTGTTCCGTCGCCGTCGATGGATGCGTTGGGATGACGAGGGCTTACGGGATTCCCTGCCAGTATCAAATTCTGGTCGATGGGCTTCCGTTTGGTTGACCCAATGTGCGATACGCTCCTGTGTGGCCAGATAGCGCTCGTATGCACCAGGGGAATAGTCATACTCGGTCATGGCCGCAGAGGGAAGAGCCCAAGCACACGGAAAGTATTCGATAGGTCAGTCAAAGGAGTCAAGAGGTTGTGTGGTACCTTTTAAGTACGCCGCTGGCGACACGATCTGATGACGTTGCTATTGTAATGATGCACAGTGCCAGAAAAAGCGATGGCGGTGAGATTATCGGCTGCGCGGAGCGAGTAAGAATAAGTACACAGCGCCTGAAATACGTATTGTCAAGATACCGAGGTGAAAAACATGTGTTGTCACAAGAAACGTCGAACAATAGACTCTGAGTGGACTCAAAGGGAGGACTACGATAATAAGCTAATATTTCATTTTTGCTCACTCGGATATATCAAAGAGTGGTCCTCAACACCACTACTTATAGTTATTTCCAGGAATTGTCAAAAGCTTTGCTTTTAGAGTCGCCCCAAAAGACTTTCACAGAAGACATCCAGGGACCTGCACTTCCCATCTCAAGGAACTCGAGAAGCCGTCCGAATCATCGTAGACGCAAAAGGGGTCACTATGAACCACGCAGTCGTCGGGTGCGATCTTTTGGAACCCTCCATATGTAGAGCATCGTGAAGAGCGCAAGGCACGAGTCGGCACGAGTTTTCCTAGGCTCTGATTTCGGACCGCATGATCCGGCCATTGTATCTCGTAACTGATTCAATAACAGGAAACCGGCGTCACTAAACAAAAGGCCTGGCTTGAGCAACATGTGTCCAGGATCACCTAAGTCTGGATCCTTCCTTCTCACACGTGCGTAAGGACCTGGCAGAGATCAGCACCTTCTGACATGTATAAAATGCAAAAATTAGCCTTTGGCGGTGGCAGCTTGTGTTCAGCTCTTTCTTCATTCCTCACGCTGGAAAGCATACTCCCCAAATGCGCTTTCCAACCGTCAAATGGCATATACCTTACCTAACATGCCAGATGGCGATACTGATACTCCGTCCTTCACCCTAAATTCAGAGCATCAGTGTAATTGATGGCTTTCTTGATCGAACTAGTGAGCAGAGCGTTTCAAGACTTCGTGGGATATCTTCTTCCTGGTTCATTGCACTCTGTCATAATACGTTTATTACCTCTGGAATCGCCTTTACTAACAATCGATTTCTACATAAAGATGTAACAACTTGCACGTTCGATGAGTATTCAATGCGCCAAAGGATAAGCCGCCGGGCTCTTGAACCCGTTTTTGCCAACTGCCCTGACGCCAAATTCTACATTGTCCTTTGACAATGCCACGGTTGCACTGGACACTTGTCCCACAGGGATAACATAACTCCAGGCAGGTTCGTCGCTCATACGCCACACAATTTCATATCCTCCGTCTGCCGCAGGATCAAGCTTCCAACTGAGTGTTGAATTGTTCGTAAGCATCGACGTATCAAGCTTAACATTCTTTGGCGTTCCGGGAGCTTGTGCGAGCGACCATAATGCCGCACCGTTCACTTTCCCCACACGTGACACATAGTCGTAGTCTACGAACTCTGGAAGATCTCCAAATTGCACACCGTCGACTACACGCACGTCCTGATGCTGATGAGCGAAATTTTCTTGTGGCTCCGTGAAGCGGACAGCAGGGAAGCCGGCTTGAAGGAAAGATAAATGGTCTCCGCCACGGAGGAATCGATCAGGACGCCAAATGGAATGAACTACTACACGTGTTGATGGATGTCTCAATAAGCAGAGTGATCAAACTGACCGTTCATCTCTGTCACGGCGTTTTGTGCTACTTCTGAGACAAAGCGCCCCAGCTGACGAGCAGGAGAGTCGTTTTCTCCTCCAATTGATGCCCGTGTACTGATCTCAGCTGCTGTCTCGCTGGATGGTATACCCTGAACAAACATCCGAATGTCGAACGGGGCTGGCGGCGTGCCTACATCACCATTCGGACTGCCTACGATGTCGTTATCCAGCATTCCTTGCACATCCATCCCTGCATCCTTGAGTGTCTGGGCCATAAAGTTGGAACCATACAATCCTTGCTCCTCCCCTGAAACTGCCGCAAACATGATTGTTGCCTTGGGTACATGAGTAGCAAGGATTCTAGCGAGTTCCATTGAAATTGCTACGCCCGAACCATCGTCGTCTGCTCCAGGAGCATCGTCAATGTAATTCAGAACATTCGTCACTCTGGAATCATAATGTCCCGAAATGACGTAAACCCTGTTGGACTCCTCAGATCCCTGTAGTGTTGCTACGACGTTACTAATCACAGTAGCATTCGGGATGCTGTTCGCAGGTTCCTGAAGATAACTTGAGACTTGAACGGTCATGCGCCCATTCGATGCCAGAGCGTACTGGCCCATCTCGGAAGCTATCCAGTCACGCGCAGCACCAATGCCACGGACGGGATCAGTCTGATTTGAAAGGGTGCTTCGAGTACCAAAGGAAACGAGTTTAGCAATTATTGCATTGATACGGTCGGGGGAAATCTCATTGAGCATGGAGGTGAGCTCGCTATCAGGGTTTTGCGGTGTCAGGGTTTGGCCAGGACCACCAGGCCAGTCATTGGATGCTGTACCAATCTGAGTGAATACTGTTTGGGAGTAAAAGTAGCATTAAAAGAGAGAGATTCCTGTGTGTTGGAGTGAAATGTACCTTGAGCTGCAAGGGTTATAACAGGAAGAGTTGTAAGGTTCATATTGAATCTTGGTTTAGAGGAAGAGGGCAAAGAAGGTTTACTATCGAAGTCTTAAGTACCGAGAAGACGCAGCTCTGCAACCCTAGAATAGTTCCAATCTATTGTGTTGTTAAATAAAGGATGGAAAATTGAGTGTGATTAACCGAGTGCAAGTACCTTGCCTGTGCATGTGAGGCATCTGCTCCACCAAGTGACAAGCATCAAATCACAAATCAAATATGAAGCGAAAAATAACATAGACCACCGGATGAATAGGAAGTCAGATGTCATGTCATACACGTGCAAGCATCTATCGATATCGATGGAAAGTGTGATAACGACCAAAATCATTCAATGCAGCATTGCTAAGATCAGAAGAAAACTGACCTCCTGACATTCGAGCTGGAAGGTGGAATACTAACCACGGGCCGCCAGTGCCAGCACATCTGCCGGCAACTAGCACTTCAAAAGGCCTTGCAATTCTGGATCGCTAGTGGCCTCTTGAGCACAAAGCAAGCACCTAGATATTCTGAGCAGGAAGACTTCTTGATGTGTAATTTAGATCAGATGCTTGATTTTCCCAATCAAAATTAGCGACATACTTGAAGATTATTTTCAGTGTTGAATTATGATACGTGGTAAACTTGTCCTTTGATTGATTAAGTTTTACACTACAGTGCAGATTACCCGTGTACAGAAGTCCATGCCTTCCACATAGCATTATACTCCTTCACATCATCTTCTCATTTAAATGTTGAAATCATCATCGCCCTGGTAGGGATGACCAAATTACATGATGCTCAATGAGTAAAGCCATCAATCATTATAATCTTCCAAAGATTATCCTTCCTTGGCTCAGGGCATCCATCACACATGTTTTGAGGAAGTCATATGGTCAGAGTTGTTTTTTGTGGGGTATTAGTAATGTCAATCTACTTGATGAACATCCTTCTACAACTTGGATGGGACATATAGAATGTAGGTGGAGGTCATCGCATGGTCACAATGAGCTGTTGGTTGAATATTTTGACATCGCCAGTGTTGACTCTGAACATAGCTTGCAAAATACCTATGTTATGAAAGAATTCTCCATCTTCTGAGCTTGTCTAGATAATACACAAGTTATTCTTAGTGTGGCAATCATGAAGGGGAAAAAATGCTTTGCAAACATCAAGGTGCATTCTATCAATGCATTTTTGGCAGCTATATAGTTACTGCAAAATTTGCTTGTGTATGTGTCAGCTCCAGATTAGTGGAGTCAAAGTTGATTGCAGCCAGGATGATTAAGGGAAGGTGCTCTGGAAACACAAAGTCATTCAGCAGTGGATGCTATTCCAACAAATCAGTTGAAGAAATGTGACAAGGATGGGACTTCAGTAACTATTTCAAGTATCTGTATGAGCTTTGGTAGGGCTGATTCCTACCACAAGATAGTTAAACTTCAAAGGTGTACCTTACAACTCTATATAGAACTAATACCAATGAAAAACTGTTAGGCAAAACTTTATCACTTGATCCTGACACCATAATGCAATATACTATGCAATTATATGCCTTTTCTGATACAAAGGCTCTATAATTAGTGAATGATGCAAGAATGGGTTGATCATGAAGTACTGTGTCCTCCCATTTCCATTCCTGGCTCATGTATCATTGTATCACTTACACCCAACTCATCTTTCCTAGTGTATCACTAACTCTAAGCCTTAATTGGACAAAGTAAGGTTGGAGCTAAGACTAATCAATGAGGGAAAACCAGACTCTAACAAGCAAAGTCAAGGCTTGAGCATTAGTATCAGTCTGTAGGCCAGAAATCCTAGACATATGTAGCTTACAGTCTAGTTATTTGAGGAAAGCCAGTGGTAATTCTTATAATGCTGCTGGTGCAAATTTTAAAAATTTCATTGACTGTGTATGCATTAGTTACAGACTTGAATTTCATGATTCACATAATGTAAGCCACATATTGGATTTTGCCATATGCTAGTAAATTATGTAAAAGAAGAGACATTTGCAAGCTATGCTCCATGCTATTGGCACAGCTCTATGTCCAAAGTCTTTGCTGTGACTCAGCCCCAACCTTGCTTTGCTCAGTCAAGGCCTTGATGATAACTCTCAGTTACCTAATGCATGTCCATGATTTGACTCAGACTATGCATAGCAGAAATTTTGATCTCATTTAAATACACTAGGAGAATAAATGTCAGTCAATAATCTGCACTATCTCAATGTCTCTGCTATCTTTTACTGCATCTTACTAATTAGAGGAGATCAATGGGTCAGAATGCACAATTCAAGAAGCCTATCATGACTTTCAGAATTGAAAGATATCAAAATTCAGAAGGACATAGTATCCACTCAATTTATGACATCCAGTCCAACTCATTACTAAGGTCAAACTTGTGGCCAGGTATAAACTGTGTCTTGATGACCAGATTAGAAGAACACAGATCTAGATCTGCACAAATATTGTCATTGACCTGTTGGCACAAAGCCTGCCCCCTTTCATTCTTATAAGCAAAAAGCCAGAGATTCCTTAGTAATATACTACAACACAATCTGGCTATATACATGAATGTGTTGGCTGGTCACATCACATCTTCTGTGTCAGAGAAGACACTCAGTCCAAAGACAACTGTATACAGATAAGGCATTGAATGAAAACATTCATAAAGTTTGAGTCACACATCTCACTTGTGAATTCCTGAAGATTGGAATCTCTCATTGTATATTCCTGGGCACTTTAGTGAATGACAGTGCAATAGAAGTAGGTCAAGGCCTGCAATATAATCCATTGAGATGACACTCAACACTTGAGAGGTCAAAGGCACAGGTGTATAATGATAGGGGCTTATTCCATCTTATATATATATCTTCAGTGCTGGAAATGTAATGTTGATTAGCAAGGTATTCCAATACAAATTGTGGTATACCAAGTGTATCTTGAGAAACTTAAGTAAGTGCAATAGTATGAGAAACTGATGAAGTGGTACCTTGCATCACAAAAATGCAAATGTTGCACTATTGAATATTGACAAGATTGCCAAAGATTTTGTACCATTGATCAGAGAGTCAAAAGGTCATTACATTCAAGCTGTGTGAGCTGGCTCTATTGCCATAGGCAAGGATTCCAAATGAGAGTACCCTTTCTGAATGTTTTTAAAGTGGCTGAATGGGGTAAAGGTGCATTGCTAAATGTGGTCACCTCATAATCTCAACAGCCAGATCCATAAACACATAGTTCCAAAATTAGCTTCTTCAAAACAGGCAATGAATCCCCTGACAGTCCCAATATTGCAGTTATATGATTCTTCTATAATAATCCATCTAACAATTCAAGCTCTGTAATGCACAAAGATATCTACATAGTTCCAACAGCAGATAGAAGAGGAAAATCCTTGGATTGGTGCCTCCAGCCATCAAGATCCTTGAATATAAAGGTTAAAGGTCAACTCCCAGCCCTATTGAACCATATCTTGGGAAATTTTCATTAGTCCTCTAGATTATAAGTAGAAATAGGGACCATGTATTCATGAGTGATGGGAATTGGTTGTAGACAGCAGATTGTTGTACCTGCAATAGAGAAAGATCCTGGCAAGAATCTCAGCAGAAATGCAATTAATAACATGCTTCAAAGTATCTTAAAACTCCTAGAACAATTCCAGTTCAAGAACACCATTTGTATCTGCCAATTAAACATGTACAACATGAAAATCATTGTTGATTTAATCATGGCTTCATATAAGACTTATACAGTATATCCATTGTGCTTTTCTGTTCCTGTCTGCTGTCTACTCATAGACATTGTCAATGATCATTTTGAATTTTGAGTCCCTCTTGTTTAGAGCAGTTGGTGGTTGAAGGTTTTTGATCAAGTGTTGACATTTTTGCAAGCAACTTGCTAAACATCCAACAACTCCAGAAAAATTAACTGGAGCATAAGCCATCAGACTGTGGAACAACTGAGGATATAGGGTACAAGCCATAGGAGCTCACTGTATATGCAATTGCAAGAGGTGGTCTCACAGGAAAGCAAGATTGTTAGGCATGTTGGGAGAACAGATATATACTTTCCAAATGAAGACACATCTGGCTCTTGCTCAATTAAAGTATAAGCTAATCCCTGCATTGATTTAGTGCCTTGTAATACCATGGCAGATATTTGTGTCCTTCAAGGAACCATTTATTCAAATGCCAGTCTAATTTAGACAACTCATGTGACTATACTAGTAGTTCTTCTCAGCATAAGTTGAATAGTATTGAGACAACACTATTGTAAGCACAACTCAAAGGCTTCTGGTAATGATCCTAGCATCAAATTTGGAGGGTTTGTGGAATTTTCATCCATGTAAAGCCTCACCTCATCAATTGCAGCCAGTGACCCATATCCACATTCTAGCATGTCTGTACTCCATAGTCCATAATTCTTTATATTGTAGTTCTTATATATATTGTATATATACAATGCTGGTTAATTGGTACTACCCGTGGAACTTGTGAACCATGCAGAAGTCCATGAAAGCTGTATACTCACCACATACTTGTGCATAGATATTCCGGTGATCTTCAATGCCAGTATTCTCAATTCACTGAATGCTAGAAAAAAACAATATTAGGATCGAAACAAAGCTAAATTCTCTCTACATTTACATTAAATATTTCTTTTACCTTTTGATATTCTTCTTGTCTCGTCCTCTCCAATCACTCCAAAAATCCCTTTGAAATCGTTGAAATATTTCAAACATACCATTACGACAGTCACAATACCCATACTGTACCGTTAAAACTCGGGCTTTATGCAGTACGGAATAACCTAGGTTCCATGATATATGAATATCATGAGCCACATGATGCTCATGTGTGGTCAATTTTCCCTGTCTCAAAATAGCATGGCTACCGGTAGCTGAGGTCGTGAATACCTTCGAGCCGCTCTCGAAATGTCACAAGGGTGGATCGTTGACTATGTCTATACACCTTCGGCTTTGGATCAGTACTTTGAAAGAAGAGATATCCAAACATTCATTTTTAGATATGCATTATACTAATTTATGTACTTCTAGAACCATACTCGACGTAGCCCTCCCAACTCTAGTGTTCTTTTCCCATGCGAAAATCTCGGAATCTGGGATGCGCTAAGAATCAAGTGAGTAGATTGGGCGGTGCTACAATTATCCGACGGTACATTAATTTATATCACGCGTCGACATTAGCCCATTCACAAGGACTCGATCTGAACATCTGATACCGCTTTTTAACCGATGCTTGCATATTGAAGCGTATTAAAGCAAATGATAAGCACTCGAAATTGTCAGTTACCTATCACTTACAGTCCAGAAGTATGGTCTCGTTTACTTCCCTTCTGGCTATCTGCTCCGCTGCGACTACGGCCATGGCAATGCCTCGGTTGTCGAACACCACTTCTGAGCATGAGCTAGTCCGTCGTGCGACCATTAGTACCAGCACCACTGGGACCCTCGATGGCTACTACTATTCTCTCTGGATGCAGGCCAACACTGGTGCCACTATGGACGTGGAGGCTGGCTCGTACAGTCTTACCTGGGCGACATCCTCTGTGAACGTCGTTGGCGGAATCGGCTGGATGCCAGGAAGTGCGAGGTAAGCTGTTCCGCTGAACAGGTCAATGTCGTTGATCTGATTATCCATGATCGCTCCAGGGTGATCAATTACAGCGGCACCTTCAACTCGCCTGGCAACGGCTACCTCTCAGTCTACGGATGGACCACAAACCCGCTTGTCGAGTATTACATCGTTGAATCTTATGGTAGTTACAATCCCGCCACCGGCCTCACCAGCTTGGGTACTGTCACAAGCGATGGAGGAACATACAACATCTATCACAACGTCCGCGTCAATGCCCCCTCCATTGAAGGCACGACGACATTCGATCAGTTTTTGTCAGTGCGAACTTCGAAGCGTGTCGGTGGCACCGTCACCACCGCCAACCATTTCAACGCATGGGCATCACACGGACTGGCACTCGGCACACACAATGAGCAGATCCTCGCGACAGAGGGTTACGAAAGCAGCGGGTCCTCCTCTATCTCCGTCTCTGAAGGGAATTCGATAGGAGGTAGCTCCCCTGCTACCTCTACGGACAGCAGGCCCATGGGAACTACTGGTAGTGGCACTGCCGCGTATCGGACACAATGCGGTGGGACTGGGTGGACTGGTCCCACCACTTGTGCGTCGCCTTATACATGCCAAGTCATAAATTGTAATGTTTATCACTGCCTTTACCATTTCCCTCCTCCTGACATCCGCTGCGTAGCATACTATGCTCAGTGTTTGTAACAGCTGAATCGAACAAAGAAAAGGTAACATGCCTCATCATTTCTCAATAGCCATGCCCATCGAAAAAAATAATTTTGAACCAAGATAAATTGAGAGATCAGGGTCGTGTTTACGGAGCGCCAGTGTTACCCTTTCAGTCAGAGAATAGCATTTTGTAATTGTTTTAAGTAGCAAGAGACTCGTTAAAGCCGGTTTAAAATGCACTCGACTTTTCGAGACGTCAGAAGCCCGAGTCTTAAGCGACGGCCCAATATCTTGTAATTTCTGGAGAAACCTGAGGTTGCTGTATACTTAAACGCTAAATTGCTCCATGGAACGGCTAATGGCTAGCGAGATTCAGAAAATCCATATGTGGATATTTATATGCCTTATCCTGTCTAATTACACATGGTGTATAAGGCATTGTCTTCTATACTAGTGTATACCTACCTAGAATATCAATGCGACATACCGATGTATTTCCCAATGATTGCCAAGTCGAAATCCACATAGCGAATGCTGAAGCTTCTTGATTGTTGAATGATCCATCACATAGATTAAAAGGTGCCGTCCAACAGATCCAATAATCTTCTAGGTTGAGTAGCATTTTCTGTTAAAAGAGCTGTATTGACACTTCATTCCATTTCTAGCACCCATGATCAATCCAGACTCACGACAGCACTATGCGTCCATTTTGTGGAGAAAAACCGAAAGTGCCTTTATAAAAGGATTAGAAGACGAAGTCAGAATCATCAAGGACTTTCTCTTATCCAATGAGTAGACATCGCGAGGACGATTAGCTTTCGAGCTGACCATCTTTCGGCAAAGGTAGGACAGAACCTCCGGTATCGTACTTATCTCTCTCCGACAGATTAAACTGCCTTAGAGAGTTGTGCCTTCCGTATGACAATCCTGAATTGATCCTGGCTTACATTACATGACCAGAGGATTCACTCCTTCGGACTCCACATATGAAATGATGTTATGGACAAATACAGGGAACCTACTAGATACAACGAAATGATTTACTGAATCCCTTTCGCTCTATGCCTCAAGAGTGGAGCATCAGTAATGCAGCCGAGCAATAGAAGGTACGAATCAAGCGTAGAATAGATGAATACGGGTTTGGATGGAAGTTGACACGTGTTTGGTGAAACCTGACCGCCGACCTTTTGTGTGGTCGAGTGGGTGAGTATTCTGTTGCAATTTCTAACCGCCCGCGCGCCCAACACGCCGGCCCTCCGTTCCCAAGACCGCCGCCTGCGCCGCCGTCCGGACCGCCCGGCCGTGGTCATCATGCCGCGCGCGTCGTCACCAACCCGTCCCCGCCCCCCGAAGCCGAAGCCGAAACAATCCCCGAACGCTGTCGACGACGTCTCTGCCGCCGTCCCCGCCGCCGTCCCCGCCGTCCCCGCCGCTGCCGCCGCCATCCCCGCCGCCGTCCGTGTCAAGAACGAACCGACCGACGATAAAATAACGATCGTCGTCCGGCCCCGCGCGCCCGTCGTGCTCCCCAATCCCGCAGAGCCCTGGAATCACCCCGACGAGCTCGTCTACATCCGTCCCTATTCATGGTCCCAATCCGCCCTCATCTCCCATCTCCTCGACAACGCCTTCGACGTCCCCCCCCGCCTCCCCCCTGGCTCCTTCGACCCCTGGTGTCTTGTCACCAGTCGCAACGGCACAACCACCATTGTCCCAAAAGGTTATCGACTCCCGCTTATGTTTGCAATGAAGTTCCAGTGGGAGAGCCTCCGCCTCGTCTTGACCAGTCAGCAGAGAGAGGACGAGTGGAAGGATTACAAGTTTGATTTCTTGCATGTGTCCAGATTGTGTGCCGAATTTTTGAAACAGGCGCAGGAGGCGATGGTCAATAATGGTATGGACAAGGCGTGGAGGAGTCCGATGTTTGATCGAGCTTTGACGAGGTATTATCGGAGGTGGCTTGTCAATCGTGAAGAATTCTTGATGTGGTTCTGGAAGGAGTTCGAAGAGGAAGAATATAAAGGAGATATTCTCAAAAAGGGTGCGTTCTCTAAATAAATCAATTTGCCTTTGCAAACTGACTTTTGCAAAATTCAGATTGGACCCGCTTCGTCTTGAAAGGCCACAAAGGCTTTCATCTCACAAAAGAAGAATGTGAGGAAGGCTTGTCATACCAGTCTCTTACCTCTGGTCTCGAACAGCGTCCCGATGGGCGTTTTCACTGGGTCCTTCCGCATAGCTCTCACCCGCCTTCTGATCCGGGAAATGAGCAGGAAAAGAAAACGGTAAAGATCACAGGGAAGAGAAAGCGCGGGTTGAACATTAGGATGAGACGGGGATGGAAGGGGAAAAGGGGGAAGGAAACAGAGAACGAGAAGCAGGAAAAGGCCAAGGACGTGGTGATGGATCAGACGAAAGAGGCGGCGGGGGGAGTCGAGGAGGAGCTCATGAAGGGGCCCATTCACGACTTTTTCAGAGAAAAATCTCCGTCGCGTGCAGATGTGGCAGCGAACAATGATGCGATGTCAACCCCTCTTGAGGAAACGGCGGGAGTGAATGAGGTTGAAGAGAAAGAGGAAGAGAAAGAGAAGGAAAGGGGCAAGGAAAAGGAAAAGGAAAAGAAGAATCCGCCACTTTTGAGCGCGAACGCGAACGCGAACGCGAATGAGAGTGAGAGTGAGAGTGAGAGTGAGAGTGAGAATTCGGCGTTGAGTGGAAGGGAAGTGAAGGAGGCAGATGCCAACGTGAATGGGAAGAAGATGCACGAGATAAAGAAACCCAGGGTCCTTCTCAAGTCTGCCGGGGGTAAAGTTCTTCGACTACGGCTGCTGGGGACTGCTGTGGCGCAGAAATCGCCTGCTACGTCTGCTGTCGATCCGGAAGTGAAGGACGATACGATGTCGGCGCCGCCTGCGAAAAGGGCGAGGGTGGATGGGGACGAGGGTACGGAAGGTGAGGATACGGAGGTTGTGGTGGCGGAGAAGGAGAAGGAGAAGGAGAAGGAGAAGGAGGATACGCGTGCTTCTCCTCCTCCGCCTCCTCCCCCTCAGGTCCAGGATCAGAACGATAAAGAACCTACTCAGGAGGAGAGGCAGGCAAAAAACGAGCAAGAACATCTTAGGCGATTCATGGAGAAATGGGGTGGGGGTGAAAACAATGCAGCGGTTGGAGGAAAAGAGGTCGAGATGAGCGATGAAGATATTCAGGTGGCGCGTGAGGAGAGGAAGACGTTGCTGATAGAAGCTGAGAATGATCCGAGTATGAGTGGGGATGATAAACAGGAGAAGAAGGATGGATTGGCCGAGGATGAGGACGACATGATTCTTCAGACAGAGGGGTTGGGGTATCCTGAACCCCAGCTCATTGCGATGGAAGTTGATGTGCCGGCCCCTCGAACTCAACTTGACGCAGTCGACAAGGACGAGACCCCAAGAACGAGTGATATCGCGCCGTCTGCGCCTGCGCCACCCACTTCCGTCTCTTCCGCCGCTGTTCAGACGCCAACGACGATCGACTCTATGATGCCGTCGACGTCCGCTGGTACCGCTCGCATTATTTTGACTTCGGCGCAGTTCGCAGGTGCCGCAGCTGCTGCTACGACGAGCACTAACGCATCAAATAGCACTTCAACTGCGGCGAATATGCAAGCATCTGCGAAATCAACCGCTTCGCGCCCAGTGGTCTCAGTACCTACATTCACGCTCCCCTCTGACGCTCCTCCGCCTGCTCAGCCCTCTAATCCAAGTAGTAATCCCTATTTCAAGTTAATTGCAAGTCCGAGCGTGAGAGGGAGATCGACTGGATCCTTTCATGGAGCTAGCGGAGGTGCAGGTAAAAGTGGGAGTAGGGGTGGAAGCGGAAAAAGTATGATTACTCCTGCAGCCACCGTCGAGGGTGCGAACAAGGATGGCCCAGGAGAAGGAGGAACGAGTGCGGAAAAGAGGCAGAGTAGTTGGGATGCGAGGGTCAGTAAGGCGTTGGAGAGGGCGAAAGCTCCCAAGGGATCTGTGCCTGGGCAGGTCAGTGCAAATGTCGTTGGAGGAGCGGTGTCGCCAAGGGTTGCGTGGTATGTTCCGCAAGTACTGCAATGGGATCCGAAAGGGCGAGAATGTGAGTGTCTTTTTTACCTCTTTTTTGTCTTTTTCTTGTTTCTTTGATGGTTTCGCTTTCGAGACGTAGTAAGAATCATTCTTGGTGGACGTTTTCTTTTCTTAATGTGGTGTTCATATTTGGATTCGATTGGGGCATGACTGACTTGACTTTATCCTCTACTAGGTGTTTTACCACGTACTCACGCAGCGCGACCGACGGGTATATCTCGTAGTCCTGACATTCCGACTGCCGCTCGTTATCCTCCTACTCCGGCTCTTAGCTCTAAATCTTCCGCCTCTGGCTCTAGTTCTGGTTCGAGGTCTGGATCCATCACAGTTACAACTCCTACGATCCAATCTCAGCAGTCATCTTTGCTCCCTGCGATTGAGCCTGTAGCTGAGCTTGCGCCTGCGCCTGCGCCTTCAGATGTCCCTTCCCCTCAGTCGCCCGTTTCTTCGCTTTCTGCCGAATCGACTGCGGCTGCTGTTAAGACTCCAACTGCCACTAAGACGGCGACTGACAGCGGTACAACTGAAGTATCCCCTCCGGAAGCGAGCTCTGAATTGACTACTGGTTATAATGGATGTCGATCCTCCTTCTCTGCATGTTGAACCCTCAGCTCCTGATCCTGCACCCTTGATAACTGAGGCAAATGCTCCAACGGATTCGCCTGACCCACTATTGCCTGCGCGGACGTTTGGCTTGCAACCTCGCCCGCAATCTTCGCCTCGACCTGTATCTCCTGCTCCGACGGTATCTCATGACCGAATTGAATCTCAACTAGAGACGCCTCGCCCGGAACAACATTCTAACTCTCGTGAGCTCCCGCCTCTCCCCGGTCCACCGCTCGCAGGACGGAGCACAACCTTTGAGGAATACCAACTCACTGCGGCTGCGTGGTCTGGCTCTGGCTCGTCCGACCCTGGTAATGAACATGATGGGATGAGAGAGTATAGTATTAGTGAGCGTGGGCACGAGCATGAGAGAGACCTGCAGCATAATCGTGCCAATCGTCAGTATGAAAAGGGAGGGTACTACGATGGACACCGCCGTCAGAGTACCACGCCTAGCTCCCCGACATCCTACAGGAGATATCATCCGTACGTGTGCCCACCACCCCCTAGCAGACTGAGGTATCATTCCTCACTCGTTCCGCCGTATTTTCCTCCAACTCCATACAACGAGTATCCGCCTTACTACCCGCCTTCCGTATCATCACCGTACCGTCCCTCACGAAGAAGTAGCATAAATGGGAGTTCTATGAGCGAGCCATATAGTCCTGTGCTTCCTGATATCGACCCGGAGAGTGCAGAGGTGGATGGGAGCCCAGTTGCTACGAGGATCGTGTCCATCGTGCAAGATACGATGGCAAGGCTTGCGGATGTACTTAGTGCGAGTGGTTCTATGAGGGAGAGTGGCAGCAGGAGTGGGAGGGAGAGGTCGTCTGTAACTTCAGTCTCGGGCTCGGTGTCTGCTGACGCGGGCACTTCGCGATCTGGTGGTGCGCAACGAGAACTAGGGAGTGAAGATTGTAAATTGCTAAAGTTGGAGGATGTTCTTGGAGAGATTCGATCGCTGAAGGAGAATCATCAGCGAGAGGTGAACAAGATGCGTAGTGAGATTGAAGGGTTGAGGAGGCAAGTTCAGAATCTCGAGGGACAGAGTACGAGGGACCGAGGGACCGATGAGACAATGGATACCATCGAGGTGACCGTGACAAATGCCGTCGTTGCTGAGTCTTCTTCCTCGTACCCTATCGATCTTACGGGTGATGCAAATGATGAGAGTTCGCGCGTGAATGGGTCTAATCCACTGGTTCGTCGAGTTACAATCAAGTACGTCCTACTCATCTCATTGACTTGACAGGGAAACTCTCACCTTGCGGGCACGTCTACGATCATCAAAGCTCGCGACTCCAACTCCCCGTCGTTGCCTCTGAGGCAAGACCGTGTCCATCGTAGTGAGGTTGACAAAGGAAAGAGAAAGGAGACTCTGGTGTGCCCGCCGCGGGTAGGAATGACTCCTCCGAGGGATGGAATCCCAATGTCACCCGGTCATAGTGGATTACCGCTACCCATCAAGTCGCAACGAAAGGGACGTATGTTTGTGCCCATTGACATGGCCGACGATGATCAATAGGTTTCTGCTTTCATGTTCCATTTTTTTCTTCCTTCCTGATGGCCCTTTGTCCTGCATCTTGTCATTTGTTTGTGGTTAATGTAGATTTAATATCCGCTTCACGTATACACTAGTTCTTCCATTGTATTTAAATCAGATAAACGTTCCTGCCGCGCGTAATCAGAATCAAATCATGGTCTTCCCACATGCCTAACGGTCTTGTTTTCTTGTGAGACCCCCTCTTGCGATTGCATATAAACTGAGCTCTTACGACTCCTGTCCTTATATCCCTCAGTTGTTCCACCGTCCAATTGATCTTTTTGGTTCGGCAAATTGCGCAGAAAAATGTCAACATTCGATCAACTTGAAATCTTCAACCACCAACTGCTATAAATAGGGACCCTCAAAATCCAAAACGACCATCGACAATGTCTATGGACGTACAGGAACAGGGAAGCACGACGGATATACCGTGTAAGTCTTAATTATAACCGCAATTAGAATCAACAACGAATTCCATGTTTTCTTACATGTTGAATTGGCAGATGCTAATGGCGTTCTTGATCTGGAATCATCCCGGGAGTTTCAAGATACTTCGAAGCATGCCATTAATCGTGTTTCAGCTGAGATTCTTGCCCAGATATTTCTCTACTGCAGCTACAAAAATCTGCTGTCCGCAACCTGCAGCTCTCCCCTTGGATTGTCCCACGTATGTTCGTTCTGGAGGGTCACAGCTCTGAAAATCCCTGAACTCTGGAGCACATTGATTGTCGATTTATCCTTCCGCTACGTGAGATCCACCAAAGTCCCCATCACTGACGAATACATGACCTCTATCTCTACTTATAATCCAGAGGACTATCGAAAATTTCCCGAGATATGGTTCGATAGGGCTGGGAGTCGACCTTTGACCTTCATACTCAAGGATATTGACAACTGGAAGTGCCAACCCAAGTATCTTCATCTCCTATCTGCTGTTGGAACCACGTGGATATCTTCACGTATTACAGAGCTTGAATTGTCCCATTTCGCGATGGGGGAGAAAGATTTTAGCGCGATATTGACACTGCCGGGGGATTCATTCCCTGTTCTGGAGAAGCTAACATTGGAACTATATTTTTGGGGACTATACGAGCGAGATTATGAGCTGACCGCGTTCAGTGATGCACCCTTACTCCGTTCCGCCACTTTGAGAACATCCAGTAGGGATACTCTCATTCGAAATCCTTGCCTATGGCAATGGACCCAGCTCACACGGCTTGAATGTAACGACCCCTTGACCTCTGACCGATGGTACGAAATTTTCCGCAACCTTGTCAATATTCAATGGTGCAACGTTCACATGTCCGTGATGCGAGGCGCCATTTCGTCAGTGTCTCCCATCATTGCACTTACCAAACTCGAGTTTCTCAGGCTACATATCTGGGTGCCTGGCAATTCATATTTAATTACCTTGCCAATCTTTCTCAACATTACGTTCCCGGCACTGAAGACATATGTACAAGATGGGATAAGCCTCTATCATTATACACCTGTGCCTCTGACCTCTCTGGTGTTGAGTGCCGTCTCAACGTATTATATTGCGGGCCTTCACCTATTTCTATCGCGCTGTCGTTCACTGGAGCGCCTAGGAATACGCACTGAGAGATTCCAATCCTCGAGAATTGACGAGTGGGATGTGTGGATCAAACTTCATGAACATTTTCATTCACTGCCTCATCTGCATACAGTTGTTTTTGGACTAAGTGTCTTCTTTGCTGAGGAAGACATGACGCAACCAGCCGACGCATTTATGCATATAGCCAGGTCGTGTCGTAGTACATCGCTGAGGAATCTCTGGCTATTCGCGTATCGCAATGAAAGGGGGCGGGCCTTGTGCCAACAGGTCGATGACAATGTTCGTGCAGATCCAGATCTGTGTTCTTCCAATCTGGTCATCAAGACGCGGTTTATACCCGGCCACAAGTTTGACCTCAGTGATGAGTTGGACTGGATGTCATGAATTGGGTGGATACCATGTCCTTCTGAATTTTGATATGTTTCAATTCTGAAAGTCACGATAGGCTTCCTGGACTGGACATTCCGTACCATTGATCTCCTCCAGATTGGTGAGATGCGGTAAAAAATGGCGGAGACGTTGAGATAGAGCAGATTATTGACCGACATTTGTGAACTACTATGATTGGAACACACGCTAAGCACGCGCTATTTGTGTGTATGTACGCGTCTTGAAGGACCACGTGTAAACTCCACGTCAGACGCAACTCCCACCACTTTGCAATATACTCTACCTCCCATGGGTTCTTCTCAAAGCATTCTATCTCCAGAAGCTGTTATTACGGTCGCTGTAGTTGCCGGCGCCGTTGGCCTAGGATACAGCCAACTTAAACCATCTGAACCGACCTCGAGCTCGCCGACTGGCACAGAAGCAAGTGGGAAGAAAGGAAAGAGGAAAAAGCTTTCTGCACGTCCGTCACCTGTTCCCAATCCTTCTGCTTCATCACCGCCAGCACCGATAGTGGTTCCTTTCCCGACTGTTATTCCAGGTGCACTTGACGTTTCCACGACGCCGGAACCCGGAGTTGCATCGTCGGACGCTTCAAAATCAACCAAGTCAAAGAAAAAGAAAAAGAACAAACTTGCCAGCTCCACTGCGACGTCGAAGAAACTGGATAGCGCAAGACTATCTCAAACAGAACAAAGGCCCGAGGCGTCCTCGTCCACTGATAAGCACATACCAAACACCAAGAATAAAGGAAAACAGAAACCTCCGCCCCTTGGAAATGCTACTTCATCTCCAGAAGTAACCGCTCAGCAGTTGAATAAAGTCCAGTCGTCTATCTCTATCGACACCGACGGTTCCTGGACTCGCGTCGAATCGCGCCGCAACAAATCCGGACGCTCTGTGGACATCACGACTAGTGCGAGCGAAGCAGATCCTCCGACTGGGACCTCCTCTCCCATTGCTGAACGCACGGATGTCGACGTGGAGGTTGTTGTAGATGAACTCAACCAATTTTACACACGGTCGTCGAACTCTGAGCAGCGCCGCCCACTTGCAGAAAGAATGCTTCCGAAGCCTAGGAAGACTGGGGTTGAGAGGTACGTTCGTTCCCTGTTCCGATTAATGTGGTACGACGGTTTCTTTGAAATAGCATGCTCGAGACGCCGGACAACCCGACTATCGCACGCGTGATGCGCGTTCAACCTCAAGCTGATGAACAGCCTCCGTCGGGCTTCTCGTGGGGTGACTACGAGGATGCCCACGATGCAGATCTTGATGGGGAGGATGCCAATGCAGGGTGGGATGTCGTCAAGAGCCGACGATCTCGTACGTATCTTTTCTGTACTGCTTATTTCTTTCTACCTCTTCTCCTTGTACCTCCTTTCATTCTCCTTTCCCAAGAGGGCTTTTTGACTTATTTGCAATGATCGCTAACTGTTTCTATCTAGGTACAACCCGCCCCTCGACCTCCGAACCCTCCCCATCCCAACTCCAACAGAAGAAAGCTCCAGAAACGCTCACCAAACGACAACGACAGAATGCCGCCCGCAGAGAGGCACAGAAAGCAGTAAAAGAGGAAGCTGAGCAGGAGAGGCGCGCGACACTGGCGAGACATCAACGGGAATTGGAAAACGAGAAGATGAAGGAGCAAGCGAGAGGAAGAGGAGGAAAGAAGGTCAGTGGGGGTATGAATGCTGTTGTGTCGGAAAGCGGGAAATTGGTTTGGGAATAGCAGAGGGCAAGCAGTGAAGGAAGAGAAGAAGTATGTTTATCGTCTAATCATCGCATTATCAAAGTAAAATAAACACCGATTTCGTGCCATTGTCTGGACATAGGGACGCAATTGTGGTCCACTGGTATACCCTCCGAGTGACAAAACATGACTCGAAGCCTTCATTGCCGACTCGTCTACTCAAAGAGGTAATGCAAGTGGATCAATGACGGGAGTGAGCTTCATTTCTGCAAAGTGATTTTCTGGCTTCTCGATACCGATGTCTTCTTCGGCGATGTCGTGTTTTCATGCGTCGGAACTAAGATATTGCCTCGCGTGTTGCGTACCTGGTAGCTTCAATGGTGGGCCAGGAATCATCGGAAACTGCAAGCCGGTCTCCTGGGACAGAGGGGCTGCTGACAGAAGGAAGTGCTTGTTAATTTAGCCTTTATGATCAGCATGGAAAGAAGAGAGGTGATCCAGGGTCGATCCATGTTCAGAAAATGACTGAATGGCGGTGGAATGAGGATGATCTCCTGCCTTTCTCATAGGCAATTCTGCTCTGCCGGGATAATCTAAGATCATCTCATCAGGCCTCAGGAGTGGGCAGTCTGCGGACAACAAGTGGTGTCTCCGCTGAGGTGAGTACGTACAACACATAGCGTGGGTGAGATATTGGCTGAAGCGAGAGGTACAAGTCACATCAACACACTTGAGCCAAGGTCCTCGACAGGACAGGCGGCGGACGAAGCATAGATGCTCCTCTGATGCTATTTATCCATGTACGCCCAGTATTTGCGAAGTAGATCTATTCGAGAAGCCGATTGACCAAGACGCCGCGGTGTGACGTAGGGTGGATTCTGAGCCAAGATCAATATTTCACATATTTCGTTCGTCAGTTCAAATATGATACATCACATATCAAAAATAGTAGGCCAAGAGTCCATTGAATCGGACCGATACTCGTTGATATACGGCAAGCATTGAGCGATTACACATTATCTACGACTTGAAAAAGATTTACTGAGTAGTTCTTAAGAGAAGAATGCCGAGCTTGGAGTGTGGAAACGTGTCAAAGGCCAACCTCGATATTCAGCATTCTTTACCATTCAAGGCCTCTCTCATGATTATCGCAAACTCTGGCTACAGAAGAGTTAGACAAGATGAGCGAAGAAATGAACATTAAAACTGACGATCAGGCTCCGTAAGGCCCGTGCCACAAAGCGAAGTCTACTACACCTTTGCCATCGATCCTTGTTCCAATCTTCCTCCCGAGGAACTTCAGGGGCAGGGCGCTGAGGTTGTTGATAGGCTGTACATTGTCCTTGGACCTAAAGCACAAGTGAGATATCTTTCGGAAGAACGATAAAAGTCTGCGTACGCCTGGGACAGGAAGCATCGTGAAGAGAGCATAGATCCTAAGTGCAATGAATTCATCGTCTCGGGTGTTCTTGCGACACAAATAAGCGACCAAGTATAAAAGGCGATCGAGGACTGACCATGGTATCATTTTCATGGGTCCTTCTTATCCTCGTGTAAGGGTGGTATCGGTAGATGCTTCGAGTAACAAAAGAGGTAGAATGCGAGGGAAGTTCCGAGAGCATCTTCATTGTATTGGGACTCAGAGTACTGCAAGAAAAATATGGGATGGTACAACCAAACCCCGAGACGCGTTCGAGATGACATGATCTTATAACATGGGAGATTGAATCTGAGCCGAAAAAAAATCGCAGGACGGAAAAGCTCTGTATCATGCTTTCAAATATTATGACGTAATCCCGAGAACCTTAGCCATACATTCTGCTCTTTTTAGGCATCGAAACGTGTCCTACACCGAGGAATCTAGGTTGAAAATACATAATATGGGTAAAGGAGCGGTACAGACCGGCGGCGGATGAGCCATGCTGGCCATACAAGTAGTGAAACTACATTTTGTAGGTTTCAAAAAGTGCAAATTGCAGGTCTCTTCCGGATTCAATTGTGTTGGTCAGTATCACGAGTCAGTCCTATGTAGACCTTTTTGATGAACGAATAATGTTCTCACTGATGGAGCATATGAGAAACTAAGATGATCTCTGCCCCGTTCATGCAATTGACTGAGAATGTCCGGAATTCTGTCATACAGTGACTAGACTCAACGGGCTCACTTCTAATTTCATCGAACACTGATGCTCACACCGTAGATGCGAGGGCAAGAGCACAAAGAGGTATGACCGTTTGAGTCGAAAACTTTGTTGGCTTCATTGAAAACTTTGTTGGCTTCAAATGGCGGAAGTTATGGCAATTGCTAATTGAGCTTCATTCGGTTGGCCATTGTGGACCTAGTTCTCTTCATTCAGGCTATCACCATTCAGAGTAGGGAATGAGAGATTAATTTCGTACTTTGTGAAGAAACCTAACTCAGTTTCGACCCTGTATTGTGATTCGTCGATGACGAAGTAGATCATGACGAAATAAATCGTCAAAATCATGTGGATTGTGGCGCCTTCCAGGAAGGCGCCTCTTGTGCTTTTGGAATTGGGAGTTGAGAACACAAAACTTGGTGAGAAGTTGTTTCTCCTTGTCCGGAGCGCCATAGATCTCGTTGCTCGATTATGAGTTCATTTTAGAATAGCAGTCAGTGATGCCCAAGTTGTGTACTCGTACGCCCTAGCGAAAGTAGAGAAATATTCGGAAAGGCCTGGCCGAGCAAAAATAGATAACAATACATCGAAAAAAGGCCTGAAACGACTGCAATGGTTTTGTATGGCCGGGAAGGTCAGCATTCAATGTCCACCCTCATACCTTCAGAAACCGTGCTAGTCCAGCATCTGTTTTATACCCTGATCAGATTCTCAAAACTGCCACGAGCCTTGGTCTTGGGGGTGAGATAATATGAGGGGAATAGGCTTGGCATTTTTTCAGTGAGTAATTCCTTCCAAATATCGATCGATGAACATTGCCGCTTTCCGAATCGGAAGGGACTGGAAGCAGTTTACTTGTGTTATCTTGATCGCGTGGGGAGACCTCCGGCATTTGCCGATACAGGCTGCCACCTGCGTCCGTGGACATCGGCACCGGGTACTCGAGTGCAAGAGACCTCGCCCCGGACTTCAAGAGGTGCTCTATCCCCCGTATCCTATTTCATTAGCATGCTAAAACAAAGGCTTTACCAGTAGAGATGAATGGATATGTGAATACAATCAATGGGACACCCATCATATCCCCTCCGAATTATTTACAGGGCGCGCTTAAGAGCACCCCTGAGCCGACGAAGCGTGCCCCTTCAACGTCGTCAAAGAGCCCTAACATTCACACAGAGACCATCCTTTCCGATGGAAAAACCAAAGTTTCGAATGCGAACGAGATCAGTTCGTCTCTCGATCTAGATATGCAACGCCAGCTAGAAGACTACAATCGATCTATTACAATCGTTGTTTGGTATCGGACTGGTACAGAGCCGATTCGATTGCACTACATGAACCCTACCTTTCCCTACTTTCAGCTGCTGCAGTTGGACATGCTTGTCAAAGATTTGGCTTTGACGGCTGGGTCGTTTATCGATACCTACAATCCCCATTCTGGATCTTGGGAGCAGCATACTATGGGTTCGGTGCGCCGAGTGACGACACAACAGCGCCTACTGTACAAAATGCGGAGGAGCCTCCTTGATGGTTTGCACGAGCACGACTGTCCTGGCCTCCCTCATGAAGTTGCCATACAGGTGCCGGCCCAGTTTCAGATTCCTCCAATACCACAAAATGAACGATCGTCCATAGCGACAGTGCTGAAACCGCGCAAGCGTGCCGCGCCCGATGATCCTTCATCTGAGTCCGTTCCAAAGGTCCATGTACCAAACCACTACTATCCACCTCACGTTACTACTACGTCTTCGACCGCGCAAGGGCACTCATCAATCACAGAAACTCCAAGTGTAATCTATGCGAACGGCTCATACCCCCAGTATCCGTCTCAGATGTTCTATTCTACTTCCGCGCCCGCTGCTACTACGGCACCCGCTGCTGTGCCGGTCCATACTCCCTCTGCCCCACCTTCAGTTTCCACTACCATCCAGGCTTCTTCCCCATCACCTGATCCGACACTATCTCCAAGCACATCCAATCAGGCAGAACCTCAGGCCCGGTCGACATCCGTATCCCTGCCCCCCATCCCCTACCATCCTCATCCACCTCTTAAGCGTTGGCCAAACGATTATACAGTGTCAGAACTGACCAGTGGCTTCCATATGATGGACGCGCTCGTACGTGATGGAGGTGGTCGCGGCACAGGTACGGGAGGCATGACTCAGCGTGCGGCTTTTGAGCGTGTCTTTGGGAGCCGATATGTGAAAAGCACAGTCTGTCGCCACCGCGGTGTGTGGCGCAAAGCTGCTGGTCCGCTCAGGGAGCAATTTGAGAGTATGGGAACGGATGAGCGCGCTTGTTGGGGCGAATTTGTGAGGCGTGTCGAAGGCAGACCCCCTGGCAAGGCAGCACAAATCCACATGCAGATGCAGAGCGTTGATATTTATCAGCCACATACGGGTACTGAGCTTGCGGTCGTCACGGAGCCTCGACCCCAAGCTGAGGTGGTATCTCCGCCACAAGAACCTGCTATGGCCTCGCTGCAGAACCCAGATGGACAGACGTCCGTCACGTTCGGATGACCGTGGTCTCCTCGGTGGCGATCTCCGTTTTATGTTTCATTTGTGTACATCATGCAACTTAGTAACCTGTCCCACTGTGTATCTGTATTGATTTCCATTCCATTACTAGCATATACCATTTACCATGTACACTTTATTTTTGCAGTAATACCACGACCTCTGGAGGAGAAGTTTGGTGAACAACCGCAGTAACCCGATGTTTTTCTCGTGTTTTGATATGCTTAGCCGGAATACCGATGTATAGTAAAGTCGCGATCTTGTCTCTTGGGCACATTTTCAGCATGTCCATGGATTCACTCGGACTTGTGCCTGCCACTCAAGAATCTATAGAGTTTGCCACATCTATCACTTTGCTTCTTCTTCTCCTTCTCTCGGTCTGAAGTCCTGTCGACCTTTCCTGTGACCGTATTTAGGGGGCTTTGAGTTGTCAAAGATGCGGTTTGGGTTTTTTTCGGAGCTCTTGAAGGTACAGTCGGAAGTGGCGTATGAGACGGAAACGACTTAGTGAGTCACCATAATTTCTGCATGAATCGTTTTTATCGGGCAAATAGGTTTTTTTTATCAAGTATGCCATCTAGGTGGATGTGAAGGGGTTCGGCTCGAAAGCACGCCACAGCTCGCGGTGAACGTTTGTCTGGTTGCAGAGGTACAGAGTCGTCCCATGTTTTATGTCGTGCCCAATAGTTCCATAAAGTGCACTGCGACGTATTTGTGAACAAAATATGAGGATCCTTCGACGCCATGCCGCAAAATGCACCAGTAGCGCTGCCCAGCTTATCAAGGACGACATTACTGCTGCAGTTCTTACGGTAGTAGTCTGCGTATTCGTTGCTACTTTATCTGGCGCAAATTGTCTCTAGTTTCCCGAGCGCGAATACCCCGGGTCGTTTAACACCGCACGAAAAGGGTATGCGTCATCCATTTCGACGGGTTTCTGGCTTGCGCCTCTCGCTAGCATGTCAAGTTTCTTTATCTACGATGTATATTTGCCACGATAAGTGAAATCTCTCTCACAGCTAACTGTGATGGCGCATGCGGCCGATGCGTCGATGCGATAAACAAAGCAAGAGATCTTAGATATCCACTTTCGGCCAACACTAGGTAATTCTTCTTTGTTTCTTCGAAATGTCCACATACAGTGCTCGTTGAGCAAACATCACATATGTCGTCCTTCCGGGCCTAGTGGTTTACGATCTGCGCGCGAGCGAAATTGTTGTTTGTATAACTTGTCCTCACAATTATCCTGAAAATCCATCACGGATTCGTCGTTATGTGCTTGGGCATGAAATATGAAGGAAATTTTGGAAAATGGCAGCGAACCGTTCAACCTCTTCCGGGACACGAGAGTCGATCACTCCACAGCAAAAAAGAAGCTCCTCTAGACTAAGTGGAATACCCAATAGCATTCACCACGTCTGATTCTTCCAGATTTCGCTCTTTTCGAAAGTTCCCGCGGCTCCGTCTCGAGAGCGAGATTACGTAGATTACTCATCGTATGCAACCGACGTGCATGGAAAGACACCTATCGTGGTTATGTCAGATATTACTACCTTGGCGCCGTATGATAACTAATTATATTCTTGATCATTTCTGATGCCCTTAGCCTCCAGTTTTTGTGCAGTTCAGTCATCATGTGGTATGATTAGGGGGTATCGAAGAAACATTCCAGAAAAGATGGCAAGTTCTTGCCGAGTTATTGTTCAAATGGAAATGCAAGTGAAGTACTCATCACGAGGATGAAACTCGGCTTCTGTATCTTGTCTCTTTCGGTAATAGCAATAGCTACCGAAGGGTCGACGAGGTCATAGTCACGAGTGTTACCGCGCACGCACGCAGTGCAGATCCACTCTATGCGATGTGGAACAATAACATACTGGACCTCTCGAATATGCATGATCATTATGTTTATGGACCAAATGTTTCCTATTCTCATGTCGGAAATGTGTGATTGCTCTTTTAGACCTGATATAAGTCAAAGGTGTTCCAGTAAATGCCCGGCTTGCTAGAGATAGCTGGAGACGAACGCAGCATCCCAGCGTTCGAAGTGGAACGCTTCTATCATTTTGAATCACTCGCGATGAACGCAAGGTGTCATCCTCAGGGTGTTTCCTTTTAATCTTTTGTAACCGGAAATCCTGAATTGGGGGAGAAGTTCACAGGGGTTCAAGAGGAAAGGGAAAGCACGTGTTATAAGAGCCACTCTCACTACGAAATATTGTCCTTGTATTGCTACAATATTTCAAGCTCACCTGATGTCCTGATCTACATTTGTTTCGTGACAAAGGCGATCACAATTACAATATCGATAGACCCATTCGACCTTCACGTTTCTTTCTAAGAAACATCCGCCGTACATAAGGAAAAAGTAAAACAAGATTTCGATGCAGTTCTCATATATGGGAAGGGAAGACTCAAAAGCGGTGTAATGGCCTCAAGCATCATTGAAGTGCCCTCCAATCATGCGTCGTCGCGGGTATCTCATAATGTGATTTCATAATTCTGCCGAGCAATCAGGAGAATGATGAAACTTGTGGCACTGATCACACCTTCTACACGAGCTCGAAGAAGTGAAACAAACATTTCTCCGGTTATGCCGGCCGTACTCTGGGGGAGCCATAGGTATCAGGGGCTATGGCACAGATCAAGTCACCCAATCGTCAGATGTTGGATATTCCATCTGTATAGTCAGACGGTATATTGAAATCGATAATAATGGCATCGATGAGTACGCAGACTGAGGATAAGACGACGAAGTATTGAACTTCCAGATGCGGCTCGACCCGAACAGAACAGACAGCTGCAAAAGTGATTTCAGAATGATATAAAATATCATCTCCTAGGTTCGGTGTACTCATGCCAACGACTGGTAATAGATGACATGAGATGGAGTCAAAATGCAGGTTCATTCGTGCATTGAGAAACCGGCGATATCGAGGCTGTCGTCAATTAGTCACCCACCTCACTGGATAAGAACATGGACCGGGCAATCGTTGAGTGTACAACCAGATAATTGTTGCTACGATGGAAGATTCTGACAATAGTAGAAGAGAAAACATTTTGAACACATTCGCCTGCTAGTGTGTTCGTGCTTACCATCATGTTTCAATGTCGCAGGCGACAAGCACAGACCAGAGGTTGCGGCAAATGCATTCAGCGGTAACGACGATGATTCAAAGAATGTATCAAATCCATGCATCATGCATGAGACCGTACAGAATAAAACGTAGGAAAGTCTGAGGTAACAGGCAGTGAGGCGCAAAATCCGCAATGGAAAATTCCGACTTGCCAGGGATGGATCTAGTTCCATACAGGGTGTAGCTCTCGCTTGAGGCTGATCAGAATTGGCTCTATCTGCGAGGCATGTCATCCCGGCCGAATGCTGACAAGAGGATATCAAATGTTGTCATATCGTTTGGAAAGACCGAAGTATCCGGATTGATTGCATGCAGTCTACGAGCGAGTGCGGCTTTTTTCTGTGCCAGTCTGTTCTCTTACTTTGGCAATAAAACCAGTATGTACTTGGACTGAATGACGAAGTCCGGGTAGCTCACTAAGCCTCAGGATCTATCGGTTGGACGAGCCGGACCAAGAGAAGAAAAGCGTGAGGAAGTTCGATGGAGTGGGAAATTTGTCGAGATGGGAGTTTTCCGAAACCGATCTCGACAGCTCAGATGGTCACAGCTTGAGAAAATTCGTCCATGTTCGGGTGGTGTTAGTATACTACAGCCATATGTTGATCCAATCCGGCGCCATTTGGTCTTGTTATTGTCCATCGGCAGTGTCATGCCGCGACATTGGTTGGAAAGCAAAAAGACCGGGCTTGGTGGAATCCCTCGAACACAGAATCAGCCATCTTTCGCGCGCTCATCCGCACCACTTCTCTCGAGATACACCATGGGTAGAAGAAAGATAGAAATCCAACCGATCACAGTGAGTACTTCTCGATTGACACTTAGGAGACCTCCGCGATTTTCGCCTTTCGAACTGCTTAATTAACCTCAATGTCCCATATGGGTGGTTTTGTTGACCAATACCTTTGTATATAGCATGAACGAAATCGCTCTGTCACTTTCCTCAAGGTAAAGTATCATTTCATTCGGCCGCAATTGCTTGCTATTTTTGACCGGAATCTCGATCTTCGCCCCAATTGTATTGCCGTTACGTCTTTTTTTGCGACATTATTTTCAGCGAAAAAATGGTCTCTTCAAAAAAGCTTACGAGCTTGGAGTATTATGCTCCGTCGACGTTGCTGTTATCGTTTTCGGTTTGTTGCCCTGGCCTATAAATAGTAAGCGAGAATTCCTGACTTCGAAACTATTTTCCCGGAAAAAATTAGAGGAACGCCCGGGGCACCATGTCAAACTCTTTCAGTACTGTTCAACTGATGTACAAAACATCATTCAACGTCATATTCGTGTATGTACTTCCTCGCACTGAGTACCGAGTTTTAACTGTCATATCAGCACGATGGAGAGAGGGATACCCGTGGTCCTGCTGATTTCGCGCCAGGAGCAGCAACTAAAGCGGAAGATGCAGACGTTGATATGGTTGAAGACGAGGATGACGAAGAAGAGGCAGGCCCGTCTCTCTCCAGCAGAGGACCAACAAAACGGAGGGGTGATGGCTTACATCTCGATGTAAATTTCATTCTCTGCTACGCCACCAATTGCGGTGATATTTAGTTTTGCTTTTGGCAGACCGAATACATGTCCCACCGCTCGTTAGGAAGCCCTCACTCCTTCCCACCCAACCCAGCGGCCTCGATGATTCGACAACAAGGGTTTCCTCAGCGAACAGGCCAACATATGCCACAGCGCCACTACGAGCAGGATAACCATCCTCTTCATCTTACAACCGATAGACATCAGCTTTCGCCTGTTCAATCAAAAAGGCCGCGAATAGGTATGGAATCCCCACATACACCTACATTAGGGATGTATAACGACCAACAATTCCGAGTGCCTGGACACCCTTCATCGCTGACACAAGGGTCGTCGCACAGTCATATCCAAAGTCAGCAGTCGACTTATCAAGACTTTCCTCCCTTCACCACACCACCTTCAAGCTCGCAGAGCTTCGGATCCTTATCTTCACGTAGCAGAGCTACAGGTGCCAGCGATCGCGTAATGAGCGGGATGAACACACGTACCGTCTATGCGAATATTCCCGCTAGCGCTGGCGCTAGCGTCAGTGGAAGAGGACCGGATAACTTTGGTTTCATGGGTGCAGTAGAGGATGGGCGAAGGCGTTCTGCGACAGCCTCCAGTGCTGGATCAAGTCTTGGGCTAGACTGGCCATCCTCGAAACCCGGGCCAATGGCGCAGTCTACAGAGCGTGAGCGTAGATCCGAGTCGGAAAAAGAGCGCCCAATCGAGCGCACAGCATCCGGATCCTCGGGCGGGGGGCCAAATTCTGCGGCAGGCACTAGTGCAACTAGTGCGGGAGGACCAGGCTGGCTGGATTTTCTCTCCGGAAACGGGACCGCCAATTCTGGAATACCAAGTACTAACTCTCCAGGAGGGTTGAGCTGGGAGAGGGGTTCGTCCAATCGCACACGCACAGGCGGAGGGACTGGCCCGGAAGAAGGCCCTGGAGAAATGGATGGACTTTCGTTGTTTAGCTTGAACCCTGGTGAGACGAAGAAGGAGGGTGGATAATCGGCGCCTATGATTCCTTTCGCGAAGACGCTTCCGGATTCGAATGTAAAGAAAGTTTACTTATGCTGTTTCTACCTAGTGCGAAGGCTGTATTCGACTTGTATCCAACATCTTGTTTTTTTTTTATCGAAATATTTCTGTATCTTGATAAATAAATACCATGTTGAGTTGTGACGTACGTACGGACGACAAAGACAGTACCAGAATCTTTCGTAAAAATGGATCATAAGACTCCGACTGGCCAGACTCTGGGAAAGTTATTTGACTCTCGTGGAAGTTGCGAGGGCTGATTAAATCACAACTAGCGGTTTCTGCGATATGTTGTGCGCAACAAACACGAAGTTGGTATGTATGACTTTTCCGCGTTATGTAATATGTTTGGCAACCGTCATCACCCCTGGGATCATCTGTTTCATGGACAGATAAATATGGAATGTAGGATGGTCTTCAATCTTTCAGAAAGTTGGACTTTCTCTCTATCGAGCCGTTGACCATCGTATCCAAGTAAAATTATTCACCCGACGGCCGCTACTCTTACTCTTCCCGCGTTCATAGCTGCGTTTCATGCAGCTCCCTTGTGCGACAGGCTGAGCTGGTCATACGTTCAGCACCAGGATCTACGTAGATGGACCAATGCAGCAGTGTGTGTGCATTTACAATTGCCAGCTTTTGTTGCTGCTCATCATGATCAGTTGTAATGATGGAGCTCGTATTTATGGGCTTCGTTTAGGCAAGACGGAAGACGAATGTGTGGGTGGGTCCCGACCAAACACCATGAACGTATCATGTACGATTCCTTCCATGGGAAGTGTGAAGAGTGGCCAGTATTATCCGGGTGCTCGTGCTTGCCAGCAACGATCTCCTGTAGAAGATATTGACGAACCTACCATCGAGGCTGAGACTCCTGAACAGAATTCACCCTAGCTCGACGTCGGAATACGAGAAAGATGTAGCAGTAGAGGACCACGGGGAGGTACTTCCAGGTAAAGGCGATGATGTTCCTCATGACACCCTGATTCTCGACCAAGAATCATCTTCGTCATCTCCCGGTTCATTATTTCTGTCCCCTCCTTCTTTATCCGACAAGCCTGGCCATTCGAACGCTCGATTTCCCCATGAACCACTGCTGCCTGCAGCAAATTAAACCATTTATGGAGAGGTCGAGAGTTTTAAGTGGTTTGAAAACTCGATCTTCAGGATTTCAGGGGGCTTGTTCCAAGTACGCTTACCACATCACTCCACGTTTTTGCAAGCATATTCGTTAAAGAAATCAATTATTTGTTGGGCTTTTCTTTATACTCTGGAGTAGTGCACTAGTCTACTCGTGCTATGTGACGTTGCGCGTGTCACCCTTTGCAAGTTGCCGTCGGTAATGGAACACCGTCGTCGATGTGACTGCTCTTCTGCCAGGTTCAGAAGAAACTCTGATACTGCACAGCTAGGTGAGCAGAACAAATATGTGCTGATGCCATTGGCTGGACCCTCAATGTATTCCCAGCATTTCTCAGCAAAACAAATGCAGTTCTTGGCGTCTCTTTTCGCGCGAGCTAGTCGAAGCATGTTGTAAGATTGGTAAACCGGATTTATCTATACACTAGCTCATTCGAGAAGGAAATGAACTGGTTAATATGCTAGCGATAATAGCGTTGATTACTGTGGTCTGTGAATTCCATGATGTATGTGGTTAGGTTAGGGTTAGGTTAGGGTTAGGTTAGGGTTAGGGTTAGGGTTAGGGTTAGGGTTAGGTTAGGTTAGGGTTAGGGTTAGGTTAGGTTAGGGTTAGGGTTAGGGTTAGGT
>JABCKS010000094.1:0-43727 GCA_018851325.1 Termitomyces sp. DKA19
GTGCATGAGCCATTACACACATGGAATGAAAATTTTGGTGATGCATCTGATGATTAACAAAGGCCATCTATACCTTTGTCCATTTTTCAGTTGTCTACTCTCAGGAAAGCTTCTTGTTCTGGATCCACAGGCTTATATATAAGTCATCCAAGTTCTGAAATCAATACAAACCATCTCACAGATCATGTTATACAATAGAAACACCCTGAAACCTGATTACTATTGGGATCAAGGTGCCAAGGCAATCAAAAAAATAATGCAAGAACATCATAGAGTCTGTGGAGACAATTGGGTATACAACCAACTTGCATTATGCAATATCACAATAGATCCATCATCTCTAACAACTCACTCAGTAGTACACAACATTCATGGCACCTTGGAACAAGTTGAACAATCCTCTCATGAAAACACAGCCCACTTCAACTGCTGAATGGATGTGAGCTCTATTCTGAATGATGCAGTAGCACAAGAGATGTTCACAAGTTTGAATGACTAGTAGAATCCACTATACACTCATTACTTATGGCCTAGTCATATACAAACACAGATATTATACTTGCTTTCACAAATATATTATTTAATGCCAGAAATTATTGCTCTATTGTGACCTGGTGACTACTAACAAGGACCCCATCAGCCTGTTGCTACAGGCCCTGACAGGCCTTGACAGCTACTCGATGACAACCAGTCCTGACCCTGTGAGGCAACCGTAAAAGCCTGACATCGCGGATATCACCAAACAAGCGGAAGTCAAAGGGTCATAAAAGTAGCTGGAACGAACATCAATCTGATGGTGACTCCAAGTTACTCAGGACTGCTCATCATGAAATGTGTTTGTGGCAAATACAAATTTCTCCCTCGCCAATTAGGCACTTCTGATCAGCTTTGGCAGTATTCTTCCTATCAGATAACCCTCTGACAACTTCCAAGGTTCTTGGGTTGTTGATCCTCGTGTCACGTGGAGATAAGATTTATCTCATCATTTTTTGTTGAATTTTGAATTCTTCTTTCAAGCGGCCTCTGGGCCAGGATAATTTTCCTGCTTTGTGGCAATAACACATTCCATCACTTCGGTTTTAGGGAGACAGAGGAATACAAATGATGGCGCCCCAAACACCCTCACGGGATACCCAACTTGCTGCCGATCTCAAAAAGGAGATTCTCTCTGCAATGAATGCCGACTCCTCGCTCACTCCCCAAGCCGCAATGGTAAAAATCACCAGAGACATGCTTACGAATAATCCATTTGTTACGCCTCCTGGATGCCCTGTCAACGCACTCCCGCCGGAACTTCTTGCTCACATTTTCGTGGTTGGGACAGAGATGGAGGCAGAAGGTGGGGATGAGGAGGATGAGGAGGATGGCTATGAGAGCACGGATGTCGATTTGAAGGATGGGTGGACGGATGAGGAAGATGTGGATCCGGACGAGCTGGATGCGGCGGTTGTGGCGAGACTAAAATCGAAGGGGAAAGTGTTGCAGAGGGCGGACGGAGCCATGGACGTTGACGGGGATGATGATAGTAGTGAGGAGGAAGATGAAGATGAAGATGAAGATGAGGAGATATATCTTCCATTTCAAGTACTCGTGTCGCACGTATGTCGGCACTGGCGCCAGGTGGCGATCGAGACGCCAGAACTATGGACAACGATTAACTTCGAAGAGGGCGCGCCGTTTGAAAAGTCCAAGATCTGGATACAGCGAGGGAAGGGCAGACCTCTCGATATTAAAATCGACTGTGCTATCCCCCCTGTTGATGAGGAACCCGACGAGGACGAAGATGACGATACGGACGCGACTGAGGGCTCGGACTCAGATGAGACTAATTCGATACAGTCCATTACTTCTGCCTCGCACGGACATCAATATGTTACCGAACATGCGAATTGTATACATGAACCCCCGCCTATCTCGCTAGTGGACCTCAAACAAATCCTCGAGATAATTGTACCACTCGTGGCGCAGTGGCGATCCCTTGAGGTCACCACAAGTGTCTGGGAGTACATGCACGTGGTTCTCTCCTGCTTATCTGGATGCCCCTCTGCTCCCCTGCTCGAAACGTTAGAGTTCTACCACTACGAAGATGCCGAAGACAACGAGACCTTCAGCCCCGCAGAACTCAAAGGACCCTTTCTCATTTTCAACGGAAACGCGCCAAAACTACGTAATGTAGCGTTGTGGGGAGTGCACCTCGACTGGAATCGTTCTCTGACACTCCTGTCTGACCTACACGATTTGGAGATGGTCTACCACTCAGAAGACGTTCGTCCTTCCTTTGCCACTTTCACCCAAATTATTGCCTCTTCTCCGAACCTCCGCAATCTTGGTCTATGTCTAGCAGGGCCGAAAGAGCATGACCCCGAAAATAACGACTGGGGAACAGACATTATCGAAATCGCCTCGCTCAAGGAGCTTGTCTTCTGCTACCACAAGCCATCATACGCAATTGCGCTTTTGAAAAAGCTCTGCGTCCCGAATGTCCATAGCCTCACGCTCGACTTCGACGAAGAAGATTACACAGAATTCGTGAAACAGCTTACGCTCCCGATGCCCAAGACAAATAAGTCGATCCTCGCAGGTCTGGAAGAGATGAAGATCTCGGGCCTCCCTTGTAACGAAGCCAGCATAAAATTGATGCTTGACCAGCTTACAGGCTTGAAAGGTATCAATATCAGGTGCCGATGTGAAGAGGAGCAAGGGATATACATGCACCTTTTCCCAATGACTGTGACAGAAGACGGGTCGACTTCGCAGAAGCAGAAAATTTATTGCCCAAATCTACACACTATCACGTCGACGGGTATCCCCGGATACGAGATGCGTCTACTTGTGGAGGCACGTAACGCGGCTGGTGTACCGTTAAAGCGGATCATGATGAGCGATGAGGACGACATTAAAGATGAAGAGATAGAGTGGTTTCGCGACAACGTTGAAGAATTAGATTTCTTTGAAGCATCAGACGAAGAGTTTGATACAGTCGATGTGGGGCCTGATACATGGGGAACTGTTGATATTAATACGATGGTTGATATTTGACAACAATGACAAGACAATTGACAAGTGCGATACAAGTCCATACAAGTCAGTTTTGGTATAGAGTGGTATCAAGTTTGGTGGTATCATGGATCTTGTTGCGGACAGATCCGACGAGACTGGGATCAAGACGAACACTACAAGGATTCAAAGACGTGATCACTGTTTAGGTGATCTGATTGGAGTGTTTGTATGGTACGCGTGTAACACCAAAGACGACGTTTGGCATGAAATCTGGATCAATAGTCTTGTCAATGGAGGATCGTGAGCCGTTGGAGGGCTTGTTGGCCGACGGCATGGCGATGAGAACGGCAACTTGCAGCCTGTCGAGGCAAAGTGGCTTCTCAAAGTTTATGGCGGGTTGGCGGGTGATGTGATCAGGAGGTATGCCGCGAAAAAAGGGCCAGACGGAACGAGTAGGACTTGCGAATGATGGGGGCTCTTGGACCTGTTTCAATGAGGAGCGGTGGGTATTGTTGCGGCGTTTCACCTGGACGGGAAGAGCAGACACAGGCTTGCCAAGTCTCATCAGCTAAGTATGTGGCATCGCCTAAAAAGATATTACCATCATCCCCATCCATTCTTCGCCGCCCTGGACCACCCATGAAGTATACAGCTTCGGTTTATGCCCGTACCGACGATTTCGTGAGCCTTGAGCCTGAGGCGCAAGAATTATCCCTGCTGCGTAGGCCTCGTCGAGATGTCGTTCGTACCGACGACGGAGTAAAAAAGATCTCAAAACGATGGCGCATGATACGAACAAAAGGAGAAACAGTGTTGCCAGAAACGTGATACTGCGCCGTGTATGAGCTACAAGGAGCCACGAGCAGACATGGGACGTACAGATAGAGGTTGCTTGAGTTTCTGAAGACATTGGGAGTGTTTTGAGATGACGAGGGCGCTGGCTGAGCCGTCGAGGAAGAAGGCATTGTGACAGCCGATGAAGTTGCTGTATTTAAATAAATATAGATATCTATATATTGTGTTCCCACACATGTCGACCACAAATGTTCCCTCGATGATCATTGTTGCTATACCCTTATATACTCCAGATCTCTCCTCTATCTTCTCTTCACGCCCCCCATGTCGACGGCCCCGACGACCCCCCTTCCACCTTCCCTCGATCTCCCGCCCCATCTCAGCGCCCACAAGTATTTCCTTGTCTGCACTCTCACCGTTGCAGCATGGGACACCCTTGTCCTCTCACCCCGGTCCTGGCGACTCTTCAAGACACCCGGCTGGCCCATCCTCAAGATTATATACCACTTCCTTGAAGTTTTCATGCCCGTCGAGTTTGTGATAGTCGGTGAGCCTAATTTGTATCCAAGGCCCCAGTGCTTCCTGACGATCTACTAGCGGTCGCATTTTTTGATACCAAATGGTCACAGGCTGTGAGAATTGCGACCTCAATAAGTTTTTTCAAACAATCTGATGATGTTCGCCGCCAGCAATGCCTGAATTTCTATCTCTTCGAACCCATCTGCACTGCCATTTTGCTTGCCGCCACTTCAGGTATGTCGCGGCTGGGTGGATAGTTGTTGTAACCATGTTTATGACCTTACCTGTACTTCCAGTCGTTCATGTCATTCGCATCCATGCGATTTATGACAAAAACAGAAGCATCTTGTATGGATTGAGCGGCCTCTTCGCTGTTCAAGTCGTCGTCACCGCCATATGTTGCGGCTTCTACAGATGTACGCTCAGCGATACTTTCGTTCCCTTCCCATCGGATTGACAGCATTTCCGCTAGCGGTTCCCCTCGAAGAAGGCCAGGGTTGCATTGCTGGCCCTAGGCACAACTGGGTCGGTATCTATTGGCTTGCGCCGACACTGCTCTACACCGCTTCTGTAGGCCAATTCTCACAATCCTTCTTATTTGTAGTACTGACCTGCCCCAGTTCGCCTTAGCTCTTGTCCGCTCCTTCAAATCTCGTCAAACCAAACCCCTTAGCCTGTGGAAGCTGATGCTTCGTGATGGTCTTAATCTCTATGGCGTCAGTCGTCATTCGAGCAATCAACCACTCCTCCCATTTATTCTAATAATCGTCTTCAGGCTATCTTCCTTGTCAACCTGACAAACATGATATTCTGGTTCGTGATCACCCCAACCGGCATTAACGATACCATCAAGACCATCGTGACCAGGTAAACCGTTCCCACCGTCATTCTCGGCCAAAAATAACATTTACCGCTACCACTACTCAGTATGGCAGCCGTTCTAACAACCTCAATGACGCTCCGCATCATTCTTTCCGTCCGCGGCAGCCTTATGCGCGGCGGCAGCTTCGCCCTCTCCGGCACACAGATTGGTTCCTCACGCACCGCAAACGTCATTTCCACCCGCACGGGCGGCGTTGCGACGAATGTGTCCACGCACAACGCGGCGCACACCTTGTCCCTCGACGACATACGCTCAAAGCCAGAGGAGTGGAATAACGACAGGGCGAGCGATAACGAGGCCAAACCTGGCATTCTCGAAGGAAACGATACAGAACAGGTCCAACGTAATCACGTTGGCGTCAAAATTACTATTGATCGGCAAGTTGGTTATGATGATACGTTCAGGAAGTGAAATATGGCCGATCGAAACACATCCTGATGTCCATCCTACCCTGTATACCTCAATAACAGTTTTACCCTGTGCCTTCGACTTTGGTGGAATTAATCATATATATATGGATGTTTTCTTCGTTCGTCATCTTATTGATAATCCATCCTTATTTATTCCTCATCTCGTCACCGACGCGTATAGTTCAAACTCTAGCTAACTCTATGAATGTGCTTATTTATAATTAAAATCTGGAAGCCACTTACGTTCGGAGTCATCCGAAGTTCGAGACGATCTCCATAAGCCGCCAAGGAAAAGCCCCCCCTCGAAGAACCCATAATAGTTCTCCGTCTTCGATTCTTCGCGCTCCTTCTACTCACCGCGATGCATCTATCAATCGCGGTCGATATCGTCAGCGAACTCTTTCCGTAAGCGCGAAGCACCGCTACTCGTGTAGTACCGATGCTTCTCAGGGGCTCACAGTGGCTAGGGGCGGAGGGTTGGAGTTACAGGGACTCCAATAGTACATAGACGCTTGGATAAGAATCAGATATAAACTAATACGATAATATAAGCTAAAGAGACCCGGGTCACCAATGAAAAAATATTGAACTGGCATTGGTCGTAGGGCGTTCGTACCGGAAACAACTTCATGTATGCATTAACGCAATACGCGGCAAAAACACCCGTAAATTATTCCTATAGCTGAAGCTGTTGCATATGGGGGTGGATAAATAAATAGATTCAAATTCACTACTATTACTATTCAAATTTTCGGTTCTGTTTTGATCACCCAGTATTTTTATGGCGTTGTTTCCATTTGACAAAAAGTGTGTTAGAAAATCCACAAGTAGCCATTCGGGGAATTGGTAGACATGGAATAGCCATCTAGCAGCCATCTGTCAAAGTAACTTTGTTGGATACTTAAAGATCACCAAGAGTAATCATCCAGACAGGGCTCGTCAAGCGCTGACTCGACGGACCTAGTGCCGAGTTGACAGTCTCTGATCGATTCTGGGCTCTCCTTTGTTCGTGGGTTCCATTGACATCAATGATGATCGTTCTCGTACGCTTCATAGGATAGAAAGTATCATGTGGCTGTTGAACCCATGTCCCATTTCAAGATGTTAGCATTTGCGGAAATATGTTCAGGTCGAGGAGATTCGAGTATAACCTGAAAATGAGCACATGATAGTAAGAGGTGAAAACTGACAGTCAAGAATAGGATAAGTGTTGTAATGATTAGTACAGATGGCGTGCATAAGATGTAAGGAAATATACGAATGATAAGTGATAAAATAAAAGTGAGCAGATGAGGAGAGATTAGTCTAGGGATGTCCGATCCCTAGCAGCTCGCGGTAGGTATGTATATATCGTATGAATAGCCGTGCGCACACCGTCCTCCTACAAACAACTCGTTAAAATCTGACCCGGAAGCAACCGAAGGTAAGGACAACTCACGTTGCGAATCTTCTCACCGACAGCCGCTGCCTTCTCCTTCATCAGACTGGAACAGTCATCAGTTACCTAGCGGCAGACAGAGTTCAGTGAACACTTACGAACTGCTGGTAGCTTTCGTCAGAGCATGAACCAAATCCGAAACTCTCAAGCTAGATACTCTGAGACCAGCCTGGAATCAGATTAATGAGCACACTGGTCTGTAGTATATAACTTGTACGTACCCCGAGCCTATGCACACGTGCTGCCCAAAAGAATTGATCACCAAACCAAGGTTTTATCAAAGTTGGTATACCCGCACGGAGACTTGCGCCCGTGGTTCCAGCACCACCGTGATGCAGCGCCGCATCAACCTGAGGGAAAAGCCAGTCATGCGGCACCCTGTCAAGCATGTAACACTCGGGAGGAATCTCAGTATTATCTTCGTTCGCGGCCTTGCTCATCCTCGTAGACCAGCCTTTGCATATAATTGCACGGACATCACCTGCCCGTCTGATCAGTGATGGACCTTGGCTGAATCTATTGATTACAAACTTTGAACCACAGCTTTCATTAGGCGTTCTGAGACGCGGGCTGGGTTAGGGACCGTGATGGAGCCGAAACCTATGTAAACTAGTGGTTTGCCATCTGTCCGCGCCTTGCCCATAAAATCGAGTAGGGTTTGTGGTGGTGACCAATTCAAATCGGGATTGTCTAGGAACCAACTGCGGCAGGGTTAAAACGTAGCACTCAAGTACGGAATAGGAGACGATGACTAACTATCCCGAGATGATGGTGGTGTCTCCCCAATCCAAGGGCTTAGGTACAACAGCCTATTGTTATGTACTGTGATTAGCGGCGATATCAGCGTGAGAACGCATTGACATACCTGAGAAAAGTTGTAAATGGTAATGATTTTAGACTGTGCAAGGTGGCCCATGTCCGTGTTAGAGATTTTCAAAACTTGTCGTCGCCACCTGTTGATCTGCCGGGACGTAGCAGTCCACAAGACGTTGCTATTATAATCATCAGCTGAGGAATCAGCGGCTACAGAGCATAGTGTACCTGAACAGCACGTAACTAGGTTATACCATTTGAATAAGTAGGCTCTCATTTGACGACTTGAGACTCACGATGCACTGTTAAACGCAGGAGATTCAACAGGAGGACTCAAAAATGCGTGAGGGAACTCTGCCGTCCTGTGCATAAGTTTGAGCATGAATCATCATGATGACATGAGCCAACTGACTTGGTCCATGGCATGGTAAACGTTCTGAAATAAGGAATACCTGCAAGTCATGAGGAGAGCTCAATGATCTGGTCACAGAGTCTCACTGAGAGCTTCGGCGATGTGTACACCCGCCATGGCAGATGGGCTTTCCAGCAGGACGTCTGCATCGCGACATGCCTTCCACGCATCAACGAGAACTGATGGAACCCTTCAGGAAGCGTATCCTCATTGTTAGCAGTAATGCTTACGTCGATCAAGCCAAGGCCGGAACTAGACCCGAAAGTGTCAAAAAAGCCCTCAAAGAATAACAACAATACAGAGACACACATTAGTCAAGCTTTCTCTGAAGAACTCCGGCGAGAACATCTGTGCGAGATTCTAATTGGCCCGCTGATCTGACGCAGATCCCAAAACTACACTTACCTTATTCTCGACGCTAAGCTTCATCAATGCGCCCGGATCACCGCCAGCCGTTCTATGATCAATTTTAAAGCTCGTGATCCACCCCTTGTACTCCTCATGAGTGACAATGGTTACCCTATGACCCTCCCTCATCAGCGCAAGTCCAAGAGCGATATACGGTTGTACATCCCCTCGCGATCCAATCGTCAAACACACAAAATGCATTGACGGCATCCTTGGAAGCATTTCCCTGGGAAGATTAATGGCCTTGGGCAGCCTCAAGTGGATGTAAGGGGGCAAACCCACAGCTTGAACAGCCCTGACAGTTCGAGAAAGCGGAGCAAGGACACTGGTAGCACTGAAACTCGCTGATTTGATTGTTTTAGAAGACTTTGAAGGAGATTCTACAGTCGATTGTGGCCACATGGATGAGGCTGAAGTAGTGACAGAGGACATGGTGGCTGCGCGTGGAAGGGTGGACGTGTTTATCGACATGGGAGGAAAGCGAACTCTGTCTAAGGCAGCTAGGGCCTTTTCTTGAGCATCGTCGCGAGATTCAGAGTTCTTGAAAACAAGCTTAAGAGGCGGTTTGTTCTTGGCTGCAATCGTTAGACCATGGAATAGGCATATTGATATGTTAAATGATTTAATGGTCTGTATCTTGAGGAGAGGAATACGGTACTTGATGTCGTTTGTGGATGTTTTGCTCCAGAAGCAAAGGAGACGCTTCGTAAGAACGAAATAACCTGATGAGGAGATGTTGCGATATATCCTAGCTCTGGTGACTGTATTACATCAGGTGGTAAGTCATTGCTTCGTTGGAGTTATGATTGGCAGGCATCTTACCCCATAGATGAGTTTCATCAGGGCCCAGCGCAAGCGCTTCACGGATGGCGACCTCTTTGATCCATGGCATATCAGGATCATGCGGCATCGTCTGCGATTCATGAAAGGTCAATGGACCAAAATCAATAAAGACAGGAAATTGGTCCAGTGGTCTTTTCAACAATCGATGTCGCGCAATTCCAACGCGTCTCTCTAAATGGTTCCATGAATTGGTTGGCCTGATCGTTCCAATGTGGATGGTCTCTTGCTCTATGGCAAGATTTTCGTATTCAGAATCTTCCGATGGCAGGGATTGTACAAGAAGGGAAGCGATGAACGGAAACTCTGGGTAGCATCCGAAGCGTATCTTAGCAACCCTATTGAGAGGAAGGCTGAGCCGTATTCCAGCTTCCTCTTCGGCAATTGATGTATCAAGGGCTGCCCGTCTTCGATGACGGTATAGAAATATAGCACCTTGGATTGATGTCATTCAAAGTCAACATCCAAAAAAGATCACCGGCCTGTAAGTTCTCTACTCCAGTCGCGCGCTGACTCTTCCGTATCAAACTCAAATGCGTCAACGAGATCCCGAGAGCGAACGTTCAATTCAATACGAAGGAATCGCGGGCGTTGAGGATTGGTTGGATGAACCTTCTTAATGAAGGCAACTAGGGAAATTAGAGAATAAGATCTCAATCGAGACACCATTGGCTCACAAAGAATGGTAGTTGACGGCCGGAGCCTACCCTCGTCGCTACTGGACGTATAGGCACATAACATGTCATCCGATAACTCTAACCAGACACGGCGCTTCGCGCGCCATCCCTTCCTATGGAGCACGGCGGGCCCGCTTTTTATTGTGCGTTGAGACGATGGCACATCGGATTTACTTTCGAGCAAAGAAGCATGGAACGTGATGCGATGTGTAGTGACATGAATAACGCCCTGGAACAACTTTATGTATATCCATTACTGCGAATGAGGATAACGGGAAATACTCACGATAATAAACACGTCCAAAACCAAACATCCATCTGTTTCTAACAGCAACTTCTCCTCTTCTCCTTCCGTTGTCAATGGCCCGAATTCATCAATGAGAAGAGATATTATTTCCGGCGGATTCAATTGCCAGGGTTCGTCCTCCTCTGTCACTACGCGATTGATAATTGGATTTGGGGGTATTGACTGGGTACCGTCACCCTCGAGAGTATCCTCATTGTCGCCGGACAAAACAAAGTCATCGTTTGCACACAAACGAGCAGCACTTAGCTTGTTGACCCGATCTGCTACGGCCTGTTCACATTGGCTAAGTTCATGACCGACGAGGTCCGCAAAGCCATTCGAACCATCTTTGTGTGAGTGCCGACAATCAATACAGCCGGACTTTGCAAGAACTTTCTCAAACTCTGCAGCCTCTCCATAAAGCTGAGAAAGAGTCGGAGGATCGGAGGTCGTAGCGATGTCCTGGATATCATCGCTCAGGGTGCTTGAGCGCGACAAAGAGAGACCTTTGGTCCATCTACCGAAGAGGACCATAGTGGGAGGGAAGGCAACTCTGGTCCGAGAGAACAGTTGGTATATTATACACGTCGAAAGCGTTGCGGCCTCGCGTATACCTCATCTCCGCCCGCTCAAAAAAAGATAGACAGACTGAAACCGGGTGATGATGTCACACCTTTGACGCTAATATGTGCATGTGCTTATGCAAGTGGCCCGGCGCCACGCCCATTTAATCACCCTCTTGTCTGGTGTCCTTGTTTGGTCACGTTACTACATCCTTGTAAACTATCTCCAGCGCCGTGGCTCTCGAGGTGGCGGATGCCGCCTTTTTTACTCTGTGTTGTCGTGCAAGGCCGTTCCTCTTGGATGACGCGTAAGCGCTACTGTAGCCAAGGCATTGGCAGACGTTTCCATCATGGATGCGACTCGGAGCCCCCCGATGATGATCCAAGCCTCCCTCTCCCTTGTCCGAATCACTGGAACCAATGACATCCTGCTCTCGGAAACTCGCTATACTGTACGCTGGTCTTCTCTACTATTTGCGATTGGCTACTGCAAGCTTCGTTCGGACCTTGTTCAAGCATCCATCCGAAAATCACGCGTTATTTGTGCGATTAAAATCTTTTCGATTAGTAAGAAGTGATGATTGCTTGGGAATACTATGAAAAACTGCCGACCAAGGCTTATGGACATTACGCAATGCTTCGTGGATCACTTATCTTCGCCGTGTACGTCTTAACAGAGTATATTCGAGGTTTTATACGAGGCATTGCCGGTGATCAAAATACAGTCAGATTAAGCTATTCATTCTCGACTTCTGCGAGTTTAAGAATCATATTTTGTCCTTATGTCTGATCTTTCATTACTTTTGTGCCCACTCGTTTCCTGAACCTGTCTTCAACAATTACGTTAAACGCCAGATGAAATGGGACTCGGGGCTTATTGATCCCGCCTCGGTACCTGATTCATCGCCTTCCACTTGTACCCAACAGTAGTGCTAAGTGGATATCTAGATTATAGCATGGCGCCTAACCTCGATTCGGGTCACATTTTCGGACCACGTAGATCTAATCGCCACACCACGTATTCCAAGTACAGAGAACTCTCCTCTGTAGCCACAAAGAGATGGCAGATACTTGTAAACTTTACACGTGTGGAAGGAGGCACAGAGAGCACATCCGGATCTCAATTCATCTCACATTGTGACGCCCTCGATTTGAACGGTCTGATTCGCCCACTTGCTCTACATCCTACAAACACCTTCACACCAATCAGGATGTGTCACAAAGCTATGTTCCTCAAATTTCCGTGTTCTGCTGCGTTGGGGTATATAGTCTTGGATGACAACGCCCTTCCCAGCTGGAGGCTCCAAGCGATGCTAAGGAGACCGACAAAGATGATGACGCGCTTCTCTGATCCGGTCGGACACTGGTCGACACCGTGAATGAAGTAACACTTTCCACTGTGTTACACCAGTTCTCGTAGGAGTTGCTCACCGGACAGCTAGGGAATCGACTCGAGATAATACGAGTCGCCACATAGAAATAGTCTTGAACCAAGCGCAATCGTAACATTTACATGAATTCTACATTGACCTTCCACATCCATACGGTTTTCACTTTTTCTACAGTAAGTAGCCTAGATCTGTCCTCTCACCTTGCTGCAGCTTTGGCAATATTAGCTCTGCGAGCCCGCACGCCCTCGCGAAGGCGTTCAAGTGTCGGCACTGTGGTTTCCCAGGAGATGCACGCGTCTGTGACAGATTGTCCGTACTTCAAACCACTCGGCCCAGACGGGGGTATGTCCTGCCGGCCTTCAACGAGGTTACTCTCCAACATAACGCCCATGATGAAGTGAGCTGTGTGCTCGGACTCGAGTTGTTCTGCCTGTTGTGTCAAAGATGAGTAACATGCTTTCAAGCACTGAATCTCAAGTTGCTTACAATGTTGTCAGCGACTTCGACCTGCCTCTGATGTTGTTTCTGACTGTTTCCGTGGCTGCAGTCAATCTTAATAGATAAGATATTAGTCATGTACGATTGAACTCAGAAAGAGACAGACCATAATTTTCTGGGACAAATTTTGTTTCGCCAGTTTAGCTGCAGTATCATGGACAAATTCAGCAGCATAATTGGGCCCGGATGCACCTCCCCTTAAGATAATATGAACGTCCGGGTTTCCCTATATGAATAATTTATTCGAAGGATGCAGACTGGAAGAGTCAATATGTACCTCAGTCTCGACGATACTGCTCAAACCTTCCTTACCGACACTCAAGAAGACGTGTCCACTCTTTGCCGCTCGGCAGGCATCGATTGCGATACCCACGCTTCCGTCGGTGCCGTTCTTGAAGCCCGTAGGCATCGAAAGCGCAGATGTGAGCTCACGGTGAACCTGCGACTCGGTCGTGCGAGCACCAATGGCTCCCCAAGACACCAGATCAGCCGTATACTGTGGGGTGATCGTGTCGAGGAATTCGCATCCGGCTGGCAAACCGAGTTTGGCAATATCAAGGAGAAGCGCGCGGGCTTTACGAAGGCCTTTGTTGATCTGGAAGCTGCCATTCATGTCGGGATCATTGATTAGACCCTTCCATCCAACAGTCGTTCTGGGCTTCTCAAAATAGACACGCATGATAATGAAGAGATCATCTTTGGCCGAGTCAGCATATGCCTTGAGTAGTTTAGCGTATTCCAGAGCAGCAGGAACACTGTGTACTGAACACGGCCTATTATCGGATCGAAGTCAAAGATGATGCAAAGACGACCGAAGGAGATTCTTACCCAACGACAACCATAAGTCGGTCGTCATCACCACTAAGGATCCTTTCTGTGACCAAACGTCCTTCGAGAACGGTCTGTGCAGCGGATAAAGTTCTTTGAAGATATGAGAACTGTGCCGCGTGGAGCGGTACAGAACGTACAGAGGAAGATCTTCTTGCAAAATTTGAGGAGGTATGAGAGGACGCGTTGACACAACTCTCTTGTTCTCTAGGCGCGCGAGAGCGTCCTTGAAGGACATGGCAGTATTCAAATTGTTCTCAGCCACTTATAGAACGAGTCACGACGTATAAATATAATGATCGGCTACAGCATACGAACAAACACTTACTAAAAGATCCGTGTGTTCGTATCGTGACAGTGCTTTGTCCGTAAGTAGTCAGTACTATGATTGAACGTGGAAGATGGTAGACAGACAAATGACTCGAGCCTGGAAATATTTACGCGGTGTAAACGGCGAGCTCAGATCAATCTTCGCACGTGCTGAGTGATCGACGATAATTTGCCGACAGCTTTCGTCACAAGTTTTCTCATTCACCATAGACCATGGACTTTTCAAATTTTAACGCGGCCGAGCAGGCCCATATGACCAAAATAATTGAAAAGAAACAAGTATACGCGCGTTCATCCCTTTCGAGCAAACAATGACCAGAGCCTTAGATGCAAGATTTTTTGAAAATGTACTCGAACTTGGTAGAAAAGTGCTTCAATACTTGTTGTAACGACTTCACAAGCAAAGCTCTCTCGTCGAAAGAGGTGCGCTACCGAATCTTCACCGCGGGTTCTACTTACCATCCTCATGACTCAAACAGGAGGGGTGCATTATGAATTGCACGGAAAAGTTTATCAAACATTCGGAGAGGGTAGGCGCGCGGTTCGCTGAAGCAAATGCCGGTACGTCGTCACCGTAATCAAGCTCAAGCCTTCTTTCATATGAAGTGTTTCTCAGAGGCAATGAATGCTGCCCAGAACCTGTCATGACAGCCCTGCGTTTAATTTCTACCCATAGTAGTGCTAACTCACTTAATTCAATTCCATCTCTATTACCAATTGGACTGCTGGGAATCGAATTACTCATGCTCTCCTTGATGCATACATCATGCCCAAATGTGCATTCGTCAAATCTGCGTGCCCTCTTTTGTAATGGCTTCAGAAGTATTTTGAGTACAAGCCGAGCCACGTGGAATTGTCATTCTCTCCGCAGTTAAATCTTCGATGTTTTCCTGTCAATATCAAGCTGGCCAAGTTCGCAACAGTTCATGTTATTGATGGTATCCTCTTGGTAATAGTTGACTCTGCGTACTAACGACGAACACACCGTACCATCAACATGGACAACTCCATTGTTGTATCGCTCCAGAGATCTAGATATGTTTGTACGATTACGGTTTATGGGCTTATTTTCTCTTGCTTAGTCTTCTACTAGTCATTGTTCCACAAACAACTTGACCTTCTTCTCTCACCTCAAGCACTTGTCGGCAAACGGGCTCCAACTGTCTCCCTTCCGAATTACACGGGGGAAGCGTATGTGTTGACACCAGGAGAATCCGGTATTCCGACTGTGCTGTTCTTCTACCCCAATTCAGGTATGTCGTTTGTATTTGGGAGGCTGTTTTGAAACTCGATCCTTGGGTCAGGCTCTTATGGTTGCACCAGAGAAGCTTGCCAGTTCCGAGATGCCATCGCTGGTGAGCTCACCATCCCGTGGTCGAGCCAGTATAGGTCGAATTTACCCATCGAAATTTCCCACAGAGAAGGACACCTTCCAGCCTGGAAAAGTTCACATTATTGGGCTTAGCCCCGACCCTGTTGCCGAGCAGAAGCGGTTTGTTGAGAAGGAGAAACTAACTGTGAGTGTCACCCTGGAGTAGTTTCTCTATCCGAGGTAGATTTCATCCACGACTTAGTATCCCGTCTTGAGTGATGTGAATGGCGACGCCGCCAAGTCATATGGAATCGGCAAAGGTTTACTGGGTTTGGCTGCCGTCGCACGCGTCACAGTCGTCATCGATAAGAAGGGCATTGTTAGGTAACTCTTTTTGCGTGATGCGCATGTGTAACAGTTGAAATCTTGAGTCGACAGAGACACGTTGGATGCGACAATCAATTATGGTGCACATTTGAAATTTGTCGCTAAATGGCTGGACAAACTCGAAACGGAAGATGCTGCCTCAATTGATCAGGCTGACCCAACTTCACCGCTAATCTCCGAGTGAATTTCTTGCCTTTCGCGATATGTTTTCTCGAGTTGGCTAGATGAAGCATGACAGTTAGATGCTTTTTTGCAGCACACACTGGCTTGTTGAATACCCGGATCTTTCTTATTGACACAATCCGATCTGTAGAGTCTAGGAGAGGGATTGTTCACCAAGGATATACTATTCCGAGCGTTCATCATACACCATCAAAGAACACCGTAGAATATCTGTCCAGGCTACTGATCGCGTTTAGTTCATGTTTTGTGTAGCAATGTGCAAGCTGTTCCAGGTAATCTCAACAATCTTGATGGATTCATGGTTCGGTCATTGGTCCTAAACTGAGCAACTATTCGGTATATATCAAGATAGAAAGTACATTAGGGAAGCAAAAGGTGCGATTGGTGTATTACAATTTTCCAAGCTGACAAGGTCCGAACTTGTCCCGGAATCAAGAATCAAGCGAAACGCGCAGCCAATATTCAGCTGGAAGCGGGTATTATGATCGAAGTCGGCCGGCATGTCTGTAGTTGCGGCTGGTCAAATAAAGTAGAGCCTGTTGGGCCGCCCACTCGCGAGCAGCGCCTTTACTGTTCCCACAGCCTTCACCGCACCTAACCCCGCCCACTATATAAATAAACAGTGAGTTCATGATGGGAGGAAGGCTTTCCGTGGTCCCTACCATATACGATGGAAGTCCAGCAGGGATTATGTTCAGGCCCGGTGTAACTTTCACCCTCATAATGGACAGAGAACCCAGAAACAGCTGCCATGTTGTTCAAATCCATTCTGAAATCTAAAGATTAGGAACGGATGAGACTTCTGGAAGCAGTTCTGAATGTTTGGTCAAGCTCACGCGTTTTCGTAGCCCTATGATCTGTTCAGGTAATATCAGAATAGGAAGCCACAAACCATGGAAGCAGCGACTCACGTGAAGGTTCGGGAACCCCATGGCCTTGTCGAGTTTGTATCGGTAGAGTGTATGAAGTGCAACGCTAAGGCAGAACTTACGGTTCTGGGGTGAAATGATATATTCAGACGTAGAATAGGCTGGAAAATGATTTTGTTAGTCATGATGGAGAATCTCAAACCAAGCGTCCTTTACAGTTAGAAGGAGTTTCTGATTATGTCAAGTCAAGAAAGACAGATCGAAATATGTCAGCGTCGAAGTGACGTACTATTTGCGACTCGAAGATGCTGTCGAAGATCGCTAAGGGCGTGACTCGCAGCCATGTCCCGAGCTATATTCCGATTCGGATCGGCAGCAGAGTAAGATGCGCCATTCACTAAAGTTCCAAACTCTATTGTCGGTGTTTCTCAGCTTTTATCAGAAGACTTGAAAATTTACCAGACACGACAACTTCGTAATAGAGATTCGGAGGATATCCGGCATCATACTGCCCCACGTATTGTCTGGAGCTTTCTTGCAACATATATTGTAATTGATTGGCAAGAGTTTCGAGTGCTTGAAAGCTCGCTGAGAAAGCCTAAGTGTCGTCAAGAGGAAGAATGAAAAGTGGGTTACACATGTTCAAATAACCTGCCGGAGGTTTGGTACGGAAATAATCCTACGGTCTGACTGACTACGACTCGAGATCCCTGAATTTATATAGAATCCATTCACAGACAGTCACAGCAATCGGATACGAGGAAAGGACAGGACTGTGGTTTGAAACTACAAAGGATGTCCGTGTGAGAGAAGCCTGCAGGGCCCTTCACGACCTGTCATATCATAGTGGAGTCAGGGTGATTGCTGCGACCGCGAGGGAATACTTGGTTGCGCCGGTAAGATCGAGCCCCTGGATAGATAAAGAGGATCATCGAACCGAACGGACAATAATGCACAAATGGCAATCGGGCAAGGTCCGTTTTGCCTGAGTAGTGACGCTGGCCCATGCCAGGAGCACAGCAACTGTGATAGAAAGTAACTGTCTGAACTGACGTCGGAGTTGTTGCACTATTAACATTCAAGGTTTTCGATATAAGCATGCGATAAACCTTTAAAACCATCAAGGTCGACTTGTCGCATTGTTATTTAAATTGGTATAGCGGGTGCATCACATGAGTGATACATATTGCGACAATAATTCGTGACCAGAAAAGATAGACCTGGCAAATCATTGTAGGTGAGAAGTGATGGGAAGTAAAATTACCATTTTGTTTGGATCTCCGAAGGTTCGAACTCATAGAATACCGAGTACCGGACCAGCACTCAAGTTTATGTTAATCAAAGAGGGGGAGACAGCTCGTAGATTGGGACTAGGAAAGCTTGAGGGACACGGTAGTCAGGAGAAAATCGGTGATAACCGTGGCGCTGTACGAGCTTAGTCACGGATCTAGGTGAAGATTATAAATCGAATAGATCGGATCAAAGACGATGATGATCTTTACCGGATGGTTCTAGGCTATGCTCAATATCCATATTTTGATTTCACAGTCGAAACCAGACATTACGAACATATATATGGGGTTTCGAACAGGGTTGAGAATGAAGCTTTGAAGATCGATCGAAAACCAGGGTTTAGGGCGTAAATTTGACAAGGACATTTCCTTGACTGCAGTGGTTCCTAGCGGTGGTGCTAGCGTAAGATAAAAATAAGTGTCGAAGACAGGCTGAAGTTCACACTGCTAGCAATATACTAGTGAATATGAGTTGTCGATCGGCAAAGCCTCCTATCGAAAGTGACTCTTTATGTGGTGATATACCTCCCGGGCGGAGGTAAAGCGCCATCATTCCGCCGGAGATAGATATCTGATATCAATGGCGCCCGTGGAAAAACCTTGCGCATTTCAGGTGTCGAACATTGCGATCTTGAATGCTCTAAGCGAAGGTCACTAACGTCCATCCCGATATACAGATGAAGAATTACAAAAAAAGAGTTGGACTGGTTCATTTTTCGCCTTACTTCACCAGACCTGATTTCTCATGATTCATTATTTGATCCATCAAGCTGGAATTGGTGATTGAATGCGAGTATAGATTGTGACAACCATATACATTCGAATCCCTATGATGACATTCATTCGTGAAACTGAATCAAAATGATTCATTTAGATACGGAAATATATCTGCAACCGTGACAATAATTGAGCAATGGGGACAAGGCTCCGGAATTCTAAGTCTCGCTTCGGAGGATCGACCTTGATATAGTGTTAAAGATGATGCAATTGTCTGGCAGGGATAGCTTGAGGACACCGACCGTATATCAAAAGGGAATAGAATTCAGAAGACGCTAATATTCTGCTGGGTCTGGAGGAGGGACAAGTAAAGTTTGGAGTGCGAGGAAGGGGCAGGCCCTTACATCTTTGTTAGACATTCCAGCTATATCCCATCAATGCAAAGCACTCCTTCTATGTTCTTCTTTTCTCGATTTGTGACTGCAGAGGGTTTATTGCGGAAATCACTGGGAGTCCAACGGGACGGATCAGTGCTGTGAGCCTGGGGGTGGCTTGGGGCAAAAGGAGAGGTTCGCCAAAGTTTTCGAAAGGGGCTATCGAGGTTAAGATGGACTGAGAATCGGACGACTTGCACACGACGACCGACCAGTTCGGTGGCGTTTGGTCTAAATCGATGAACCGTTCACAGCATTGCCTGAAGTCAAGGTTTGACAAGTGGAGTAAGCGATAGATCGAACCTCACTAGAACAAGAACATACCGAAACGGATGGCAATGCAGATAAGCGACAATATATCAATTCGCGCCCATAGAGGCTAATACGCCTTGTCATTTCTAGTGCACTGGATTTTCAACATGTTGAGTGACGTGCAGAAGAATATTCGGTCCGAGTAGATGGTGTGTAGGACCATCCAACCGGGGCTGAGAATCGGAACCAGTAGCAAAAAAAAAAAAGAAAAAAGGGAAGGCATTCGCGTTATTGACCAGTATAGATGGAGCATCAACCTAGTTCAATGGAGGACAAGTGCAAGCTTGTGAAGATCAAAAATTGACCTTTCATTGGAATCCTGTGTTTATTGGGTACACCTAATCTGCTCAAATGAATACAGAGAAAGAATCTGTCGTGTATGTATGAATTGAGCCAGGTAAGATTGGACCTTGAGATTACCTCATACCTAAACGATAGGGGTTGCCAGTACCAATGGACAACGTCACTGACTCAAGGGAGAAAGGTCAGGCCACATGCATAGAACCAATAAATATCGATGGACCCACAACATTATGGACGCGAGAGATGCTCACCACAAGAAAGGCGCAAAGTGGCCGGCACCGCTACTTACCGTAACTCTAAAATCATGTTATATCGATGAAAGCTTATTGCAGTGTCTCTCGCGACTGCTTTTACATTTCTCGCAACTCGTAGACTGCAGCATTTTGTGCCAGAAAATCTCAATATTATATGGATGTCTTGTAGATTCGCAACCACCTCGTCTTAGTGGTATTCGTCTGCGTATTCATCACATAGGCGAGTGACTTCTGCCTTGCAGACGGGCAATTCTCTATCTCCAGAACCGCCCACAGGAACGTATCAGTCTACAGCAGGAAGGAGTATCACGTATTCCGATTGTGTTTTTCGCCCTATTCGAGTACTTGTCCTGCCAGGGCCTTGAAAGGGCTTTCTTGAACTTCGCTGATGAAGCTTGGTTCTGGGAGCTGAACTGCCATTACTGGGGAGATCCTCCCTCAGAACGTCTCGTGGGTATGTAATCCAGGTCTGGGATGATTATATCTTCCTAAAGAGACAAACACTTTTCAGGCTTGGAAAAGCTCAGATCATCGCTGATCATCCGGTCCAGCCTTGACCCTGTAAGCAGAAGTGGTTGACTGAGAAGGCGAAGCTAACGGCGACTATTCCCTTTTCATACCAGAGTAGATCGGACCGCTTCCACTACACAACATCCAGTTTTAGATGCTCTTAACGGCATGGTAGAATAGGGACATTCGCTGAGTTTGGCGCTATGCGTGCATAAGACGTCATCACCATATTATTTTCAGTGGCACGCATATTTATCTGAAATCTTCGGCGGATTGTGGAGAAATCCGACAGGACGATTTATGATGGCGCAAATTCGAAGTTTTGAGCTTATAGCCAAAAGTCTTAAAAATTTGGATCGGAGTAGCCGTCCGTCCTTCGCCTCCATGGTTGTCACTTGCACGTCAATATAAAGAGATGGCCGAGCTGCGCCGAAGGATTATCCTGACTTTCAAGAGGCTACTCAACCGTTTTCCTTTGGCGGTATCGACAAGAAATACGTGGTCTTCGTCCTCATCTTAGCATCTTATCGAATTTCAATATTATATTGTTGCTCTGATATGTAAATCTCAGTATCTTAATTCATAAAGTCACGCTGAAATCCATCAGGTTTCTAGCAGGAGTGTGATTCTGAAAGCGTGCCAAGGATTCATTTGGTATAATACGGGACATGACTGAATGGTATGGAAGAACTCAAAAGGAATCAACAATGATAAAAATTGGTTCTTATTTCTTCTCGTTTATAGTCGCAGAAAGTTCAGCTGATTGTCATGATCGAGGTCGACGAGCAGTTTCGTGGTTGAGCCCGGTCAAATACTCAAGGACTTATTTGGCCGCTTATTCCCGAGTAGCGCCTTTACTGTTCCCGTAGCTTTGACCGCATTGCATCCCGCCTACTATCGTTCAAAATCGATGAGTATGTGAGTGAGATGTGAGCTTTCGACCCTTCCTACCATGTACAGTATAAGTCCAACGAGAATTGTGTTAGCTGCCAGTGGGACCTCCATGCTCGAATTCCACACGTCCAAGGCCCCGGGCAGCTGCCATGTTATTCAACTCCATCCTGTAATCTAACGTCAAGTGACCACTTACGCTCATGTGGCATAGTGACCGTATGATCTATTACTCGTGTTACCACAAGAGAAATCGAACCCTTCGAACACGTTGGTTCATGGTTCGTGTGATCTGTCGGGATGATATGATTATTAGGAGTATTAAACTCACAAGTTGTGTACGTCGTGGGGTATCCAGTGGTGTGAGAACAGTCTAGCGGATTATTCATCTCAGTGAAAGGACAGCATCGTCAGGTTACTGCTTCTCACAAATAGAAGGTATTGACGTTCCTTGCGGAGGCGAATTCAGATAGGCAAATCATAAGCAGGGCTAAGGATTCCTACCCAGAACAAGTTGTGCCTGAGTTCTTTAAGGGAATTACCGGCAGCAGTATCCAAAGCTTCACTTTCATTCTGATGTGTCGAAGAGTAGGATGCAATATCGACTCAGATCGGTCAAATTTCTCAGTGATATAGCATTGATGCCACTCCCGTCAATCCAGGGTACCCATGGAGCAATGGCGCCGTATACAGACGGCAGATAAGTTGAAGTTCGTCGACATTTGCTAAGAAAACTAAGTCACATAAATGAGGTGATACAAGCACGCCTACACCGTGGCATGCTATGTGAGCTTGCAGGATTTCTAATCATAATTCAAATTGAATGGAGGACCTCACTGTAACTTGGTTGCAGAGTGGATTCATAGAGCGACCATCCGTAAATAACCACAGCACTAGGCTCTTGAAAAGGTTCTTGAAAGGGAGATTTTATGGGTGCCAGAGGTCGCAGGTCACACTGAAGGTCCTTGTACATCTGCAGGCACAGATTGAACATATCAAGAACTGTCATACTACAGATCGAGTAATAGCTGTGACTGCCAGGGCGTACTAGGACATGGAATCGGAATATGACCGAGGAACATGGCCTCCAACTCTAGAGTTTCGAAGAGAATCGACCTAGATAAATCTGTAACAACAAGTAGAGTCACAGACGGATGACCTGATCACGACTCACCTGCATGACCCGGTGTCCAATGTTAAGGACAGTCAAAGTGGTCCATAAGTTCAGCTATTGTGAAAGAAGTACTGCCTAATATGAAGTCAGATAATGGGACAAGATATACTGGTATACCGTTTGGCATGTTAACTTTCTTTGAAACTCAGAAGTTGTGAACCAGACCTTTGCACTGATCCCATAAAATACATGGTGGAGATTGAGATGATGTGCTTGTCATCATGAATGAGTCCACATGGTAAACAATCGAAGGATTGAATCTGCTTCCTAAGATTGCTCCCAGTCGGGAACAGGACGGAAACCTCGATCTAAGATACGGAGCATTGAAAGAACCGATGAAATTGATAAGAGGTGAAATTTTTGCGAGCTCTTCATTCCATTGATGGTCGCCGTCACTCATTGTGCGACTCCAAATCGGCCATTCTACGTCCTTCGACACAGATTGATTAATCAACTTTATATTACCGGCGCGGTCCGCGCATAATACAAATGGCTATCGGTACATCATGAGTTTCGGATAGACTAACATACCTCGATGAATTGGGGATGGTATCCAAGAGAAAAACCGACAATCGAGTGGCGCGTTATCAAAAGTTCCTGTTGTGTAGTCCACAGGTGCCAAACAGAACAGAAATGGTGTCATTTGGGAATTTCCGAGCAGATCTTATTGAATTGTATCCAGTTCCAGACCTCTTTTTACTAGCATCGATGCCACGGGGTACCGATGCTATGCGCGTCAAATATGAAACGGTATACTCGACTTGCTCGAGAGGAAAATATCGTATGGAGTGTAAAACACGGCTGAGAATCGGGTATGATGTTGTATAATCATCGAAATATTGATAACACTTGTTAAAAGAATTCACTTCGGAGGTATTGGGGAGGGGTATGCTGCGCTCAGATATAGATATGACTTTATCACCGAGTTTTATGTATAGCAACAAGGGTATGTATCACAAATCGGGAACAGTGAGATTGAATTATTAAGCGGATGAGGCGCAAGTCTAAACTTCGAGGATGACATATTACTTGGTGCAGGGGTGCATTGTATGCAAGTCAGCGAGATTTAGATCAATCAGGTGCCGTTCAACACAAAGACGAATGGAGAATCGATATGAACATCGAAGAAACTGACAATGCAGTCATGAGAAAGTTTACGTATACATAGAGTTGACTCCCAATGTACATCTACGTTCTGGCAATTATGGAGACTGATATACGTAAAAATTTAAGTTATTGCCGAAAATCGGCACGATTCCACAGGAAATGGTGTTGAAAAATGGCGGAGCATTAGATACCTCGAGTTGTCGAATCAGAGCTACAAGATAAAGGAACGGCAAACTCATGAGAAAAAAAAAGAAGCTGAACTCCCACTTCAGCGTTAGGGTTCCGTCTCTATGTGATTTTTCACAGGAATATTGGGATCCAGTGAATCGAGGTAAAGTTTAGCCGCGAGTTCATCAGCGAATAACTTTGCAGTCGACGTAGCGGAAAAACTTTCTGGTATCCCATTGACTAGAGGAAATGTAGATCACTGAAAAGTGCGGAGGAATCAATATAGCACGTACTGACTACTTTTGAGGTATGCCGGCGGCTATGGGGTGGCCCAGTTTCAGTACGCTCGAAGTCCAGAGTGCCACGAGCTTTGTTTACAAGACTATTTAATTCCATTTTGTGGTCTGTTCTTGGATGGTAAGAATGATTTAAAAAAGATCAAAGGGAGAACGAACGGCGGCGCTCTGCTGTAAGTCATCAGAAGCGCGGTAATCAGGTATTGTAATGGATAACGACGCACCATAACCCATTTGTTTCAGGCCATCAATGGCTCTTTTACAAGCCTCATCGCCTGCGATGTTGCGGTCCAGATTGTTGTTTGATCGATACTCGTGATACATCTGGTCCGGTGTTGTGACTGGAACTCGTGAACACTCACGAAGGACGAGTAGATGCTGGGGAATGACTCAGCTTACTTCCAACTGTAGCAACGAGAGTATTATCAAGGAAACGATCTGATAATCCAAGCCTTGGAGACGCTAGATTATTCAACTTGATAACACTGTCGAGGATATAGCGGTGGTCTGATGTAAGAAGGTTCAGAGTGACTTCTCATGATTAGCTGCAACCTTATCGAACTCACAACTTGGCATAGGTTGCTCAAAAATTCGCGAGGTGTGGACTTGGTTACTTTGAGGCGGGGATGGGGGCTCGATGAAAGGGAAGTGGAACTGGCTCACGTTAAATACCAGGTAATTCTTTTACAATACAACATTTCATCCGACGTCTTCGTATTTTCATGTTGTTCACTGTAACCCGCAGCATGTCATATACTGACATGAGGCTTAATTGGGTATTCTTGCTGGTGTAGATGTCACGCGAATACAAGTAGGAGTCTTGATAGGTACTGTGGGACGGAGAAAAGGGCTCTGCGATATGTTTGCCAAAGTCCTCAAAAGGAACTACTGCATGGTGACTCGGAAACCAAATAACCTTTGACGCATCAATTGACAATGTGCGGTGGCGCTCTGGTTATATGAATAGCGCACAGCACTTCCCTGGAATTGAAACTGAATACTCGAAGCAAGCAATCGATCGAAGACATAGCATAGAACGGAAAGACGACGCTGATCTAATTGATACAATAAAATAATCCATCTATCAAGAGAGGTGGTCATACCTTGTAAATCGTGATACAATTGGATCAACGCAAGGTTTTGATAAGACGACTGACTCTCGGGACAATGACATCTGAGCAAGAAAAGATTATGAGGTCTATTTGACAAGGTTGCGGACCCCAGACCCTGAAAACCAAAAACAATCCGGAAGTTACAAAAGTTATTTGTCTGGTGGTGAATAAAGAGCGGCACCAAAATATGTCAAACTATTGGACAGGCACATAGCCTATGCCAGTAAGATCGTGATAAAATTGGTCACCAATGCCTATGTTCTTTACGTGACGGAGATAGATTAAGCGGGAAACGCCTCGCGTTGATATACATGTAGTTAGAGAAGTTTGGACGATGTACTGCTTCCAGTCAGGGTTGCTGTGGGAAGGCCTACGGGGACTGACAAGAGACCAACAAGCAGCAATCAAACGGCACAATATAACATTTCCACATACCGGATATGGGAATCCAACACAGCAGAAAGGTTGGATAGACAAGGTCGTTTGAGGGAGAGGTAAATGAGAAAATATTAATCGATATGGCTAGACTTGGGTGATCTTGAATTTGAACGATTTGGAATGAGCGATTCAAACTCAAGCTCAAGTTCGAATCAGCCGATTTGGGACCAAGCACACGAGATCCAGATCAACTCCCGATTTCGGATCACCGGTCTGGCACCACCTTTTATCACAGTGCTCCTTCAAGTTTGAGCGCTAAACGTGGCGAGAGCGTTCATATCAGCAGAGACAATCCTCATTATCCGAGCGACACGGAAGAGACGCCCGGATTTCTTTCGACATCAGTAATACGCAAGATGATCGTAACACCATTGACGAAGCTTTTAGGGATTCGTGTGTGAGTCGTTAGAATCAACTACACTGCCAATGTCGACAATTGACGTGATCAAACGACTAGGCCTGTTGTTCAGGGTGGAATGCAATGGTAAAGCATTTTGAAGGCGCTTCCAAATCATGCATGAATTGTCTCCTGATCGCGTAATAGGGTAGGCGTCCCCCGATTGGCAGCAGCAGTGGCCGAGGCGGGAGGCCTAGGTGCATCCATTCTCCATTCATACTGCCTCTGAATTTCTCACTATGTGCAATAGGAATCTTGACAGCTCTTACTCAACCCTCTCCGGAAGCGCTTAGAACAGCGATACGTGAAACACGCAAGTTGACGTCGAAGCCTTTTGGAGTCAACATCACACTTCTTCCCAGCATCAACCCACCTGATTATGAAGGCTATGCTCGTGCGGCAGTAGAGGAGGGAGTACGAATATTTGAAACGGCAGGCAACAATCGTGGGTACTTTAGTTTGCGAAATTTGATGAACATTGAAGATATCCCAAGCGGGGCCTTTGATCAAGTTTTTCAAGAGTAACGGCTGCATTGTCCTGCACAAATGCACCACCATTAGGCACGCAAAGGTACGTGGGATGGATCAGTATCATCTTTCGTTTGATTGGTCACTGATAATTCCTTCAAAGAGTGCAGAGCGACATGGCGTTGACGTCCTCAGCATCGATGGCTTCGAATGTGCGTCCTCCGCCACTACAGACATTTTATGTTTCATATCCATCTATTCGCAGGTGCCGGACACCCAGGGGAGGACGATATTGGTGGTCTTGTGCTTGTGCGTTGATTGTCGCGCTATGTGACCCCTTTCGGTTGATTTGTTACAGCTAGCACGAGCGGCCAAAGAATTGAATATACCTTTCATCGCCTCAGGAGGTATTGCGGACGGTCGCGGTTTTGCTGCTGCACTGGCTCTGGGAGCGGCTGTGAGTGGCGCGTTTATCCATGACCACATGATCGACTCATGATGCGATGGATACTCAGGGCGTTAATATGGGTAAGAGGGATCTTCCCGCAGATGTTTTCTTTTGTGGATCAATTCTGATGTTCGTCAAGGCACACGTTTCATGTGCACTGTTGAGAGGTGCGTAATCCCCATTATGGAGGGCTAATACTAACTTTTTTCCACAGTCCTATTCATCAGAACATCAAAGAGAAGATTGTGGCATCATCCGAAACGGACACTATCCACATTTTTCGGACACTTCGCAACACTGCAAGAGTCTTCAAGAACAAGGTTGCCTCTGAAGTCGTCGCTATGGAAAGGCGCCCTAGCGGCGTCAAGTTTGAGGATGTTCGAGAACTTGTATCGGGCGCACGAGGGCGCAAAGTGTACGAGCTGGGAGACCCTGATTATGGGATTTGGTCCGCGGGTGTTGCTGTTGGATTGATTACGGATATACCAACGTGCAAGGAGCTTTTGTACAGGCTTGAGAAGGAAGTCGAAGAAATTGTTGGGCAGATGGGCGGTCTCATACAGTCTAAAAGTAGACTGTAATATCTTTTTAATCTTAATCTTATCGAGGGATAAGTACGAGTCACGCGTGAACTGTTGACGCGTTGAAAAATCTCGTGATCGCGTCTGCTTAGGACCCCGACCGGAGAACTCCGCGAGCCAATGGGACTATGAAGCGGGTGACCCGGGTCCCGACTGCATCGTGTTTTGGTTCATTCAAGATTTCAAGTTAGAACCGCGGTTTGTTTTCTTTTGCTCTGCTTGCTGTGTTTTCTGCTGTCTTCGCTGTCCGCCATGTCCACAACGTCGCCATCGATGTCTCCAAAGCTCTCGTTATCGCATCCCTCAGCGTCCCCGCCTAGAACACCCGTCGAACACAAGCGTCACACATCCCTCGGAAGCCCGCCTTCGGACGATTCGTCCATTATTGACGACCTTTCTTTTGACTACGTTTTCGACAATGAAGGCAACTACGTTCGTCTATCTAAAGGCTCGTCGTCCAAGTCAAATCATTCATCACCGCCCACACCACAAGATAATCTCCCGCTTCAACCAACCGACTCCCACTCAAAGCCGTCACCGCCCTCAATCACCAGAAGAGCATCACTCTCGCGGTCAGAAAGTGCATATCCTGTACTAGTAACCACTGCCACCCCGAAGCCTGATGTGCAGCCGCCGCGTTCATTTCAACGTGCGACCTCAGGGTCGGCGCTCATGAACAACAAAGTGCGGCCTTTGCCACGACGCGTTGCAATGGAGGAAAGCAACAAGCAACGGCCTTTCATGCGAACACCACGTACTACTGACATCCTCCAACACGAGAAGGAGAACCTTATCGCAAGCGATTCGGAACAAGGTCACGAACCTCACCCTCGTGCTGCACCTCCCCGTATCACGTATCTGAGATCAGGGCATATCGACGGCCACCAACGACAGATACTGCCTGGTCCCCATAGAGCGGGTCGTGTGATGATGCCGTCTTCAATTTCGGTGAGCGCTGTGAGGCTCCCGGAATACAGTATCCCAGAGTCGCATAGTATTCCTGTTACCACGCCTGAACTGGAGAATGAAGCAGGTGTGGTTCCTGCTTTCCATATGAGTTCTTTCTATTCACGACTTCGGGCAGAAGATGAATCTGCCCATTCACGAGCTCCGTCGACAACACCTTTCCCCAGTTCCGGCCCTTTGTCAGAACTGGGAAATGTGGGGGATACAGACCTCATTGAGTCTTCACCGCCACCAATACTTGCATCGACAAGACAACGAAGTTATGGTCTTATCTCTACTAGTAGTATGCGTGATTGTGGATTACCTCCGGATGTTGCCTTGGCACTTTCTACCACCACTCAACCACGGCGGTCGCCCGGTCTGAACGATGCTTCGAATTGTAAGTTCCTTCCATGACGGTTGATTTTTCTTATCTTTGAATTAGTGCACGATCCAGGGTATGGACAACATCAGCGTCAACAACAACTCAGGGATGAGTATCAGAACTCGCGGTCCGGTTCGTAGTTTCATTCAAACAAGTTGGACCAATCCGTTGAGGTACATGTTAGGTGTGGCCACCAATGATAATACTGGCGGACCCAGACGAGTGACACTGGAAGAGCGAGAAAGGGAGATCAGGAGTTCGTTACTTGAATGTTCTCTATTGTCTCTTTCTGACTGGTTCGTACAGAGTATCGGCGTGAAGAAGAGATTGAACGTAAGACTTCGTCAAAATCTTGGTAGAATGATCTCATCTCTCGTTACAGGCCGGCAGACCGAGCAAGATCAATACTACGAATCGCACTATGAGCAAGGCCAGCAGCAGATCCAACAACAACCTCTGCCCACAATACATCGACAATATAGTCACAAACGTCGCGATTCCGATACCTTGAGGTCCATGCCAACGTCTGCAGCCCTAGGCTCACCCACAGTAGTGGAACCACCACGCATCGGGGAAGTTTCGCCTCGAATGTCCTCACCCGGTGCAAAAATCGGTCGGTTGACGCCGCCTGGCAAAATATCGCCGTCAGGGTCAAAAGGGAGAATATCCCCAGCATTGACAAAAACAGGGCGTGTCTCTCCTCCTCATTCGCGCACAACGGGAAGGGTGTCTCCAGCATCCTCAACCGCTCTATCGACGCATAGGCGAAGTCCTACTGCATCTGAGACCTTCTCAAAGGATGGGCTGCATGAGCGGGCTCTCAAGCGATGGAGCGTAACTGAGCGTGAGGATGAGCATGCACATCGACACGAGAGGGAGAGAGAAAGAGAAAGAGAAGGACGGCGAATCCCACAGCAACAGCAAGAGTCGCAGCAACAAATACGAGCGGCACCTGCACCTCCTGTTCCCGCGGCTGTATCCACCTCGTCATCACAGACGAGCCGTTCTCTTGTCGTATGGTGGCCGAGTTTTTCCGTCTTTATTTGATACTAATGCATTTTTTAGGTGAATAAGAAAACATACGCCCGATTGGATATGATTGGGAAAGGTGGATCTTCGCGTGTCTATCGGGTTTTTGATTCCGCCAATACGATCTACGCCATCAAAAGAGTTGCTCTCGATAAGACGGACGCAGAGACTATGAGTGGGTACATGAATGAGATAGCTCTGCTGAAACGTCTCGCAGGCAATTCTCGCATCATCCGACTGATCGACAGCGAAGTGAGACCGGGGCCTGGAGGAAGCAAGGGCTATTTGATGTTAGTTATGGAGTGCGGTGAGGTTGACTTGGCGAAGCTGATCAATGAAGCTGTACACGAGCCACTGGATATGGTTCGTGTGGCAGGCTATTGGAAACAGGTCCGCAATGTTTTTCCTGCTTCCAGGATTGATGCTAAAATTCCGGATGTATAGATGTTGCAGGCAGTACATGTTATTCACGAAGAAAAGATCGTTCATTCTGATTTGAAACCAGCAAACTTCGTCATAGTCAAGGGCCAGCTGAAATTGATTGATTTCGGCATAGCGAATGCTATTGCGAATGATACAACCAATATTCAGCGAGATCATCAGGTACGCATCCAATCGTCAATTTCTTGTAGCCGTTTTGATGTGTCATTCAGATTGGCACTGTTAACTTCATGAGCCCCGAAGCCATCGAATTGCCTGATGGAATGCGTCGCCTGAAAGTCGGACGCCCGAGCGACATCTGGTCATTAGGCTGCATCCTTTATCAAATGGTCTATGGAATGCCACCCTTTCAACATCTCAACGTCTATCAAAAGATGAAGGCCATCCCTGATGTGGCCCATGTTATCGATTTTCCTGAATACTCCGTACCTCTAGCACCAACTCCGAGGACTAGTAGCGGCGCTTCCTCAGGTACATCGACTCCTCCAAAACGCCTAGATCACCTTAAGACGAAGGTGCGAAGCGTTGTCATGGACACAATGAAAGGCTGTTTGCTTCGTAATCCAAAAGAGAGGGCGACGATCCCAGAGCTTCTGAATCAAAACTGGTTGGCTATGACTGATCGTAAGTCACCAATTACCTAGAATTCAGCATTTCCTGATACACTTCTCCAAAGCCGAACTGGCCCCTGGTGAAACTATTGTAAAACTTGCTCCAGGAGAGAATATTCTTAGGGTGCAATCTAGTTCAAACATCGCCAAATCGGCATCCGGGGAAACGTTTGTTAAAGTAGGCGTCGATGAGACCGTCATCAATCCTTATTATATGCGCCAGCTGCTTGAATATGGAATCAAGCTAGGACAGGCTCAGAACAGTGATATGAACCCAGAGCGTCTGCTGCGTGAAGCTGAAGTACGTCTTCTGCGACATGTTCCCTGTTCGCAATCGCTGATGTTCTTTCAGCGTCTCGTATTAGAGCTCAAGTCCCTTCAACCAACATAGCTATCACTGTCTCGAACTCATGATACTTCCCCTCATTGTCCGCACTGCAAGCATGGACTGTTGACATCCTCGCATAATTCTCATGACCACCTTTCTCTACCAAGTCATTTGCTTCCAGGAACCCTTGTCGTCAAAACGCATCTCGTGCGCCACGCTCATTCGTTCATTTCTCTTCCCTGTCTGCTTTGTATGATGTCTTGTTGGCCTCGCCGCCACTATCATTAACATGTATATGTATACTCGGCCGCTCAGTCCGACATGTATTAAAACCTGCATCAACCCATACAATTGGGTTTTTTATGATACTCTTTGGTTGTCCTATACTATCCTTTCCTTTCCTCTCCTTCGAAAATTTCCTTTGTTCTCCTTTCCTTGACGAAATTATGCCACGCATCTCACGAACAACTGCTTTCTTTTCTTTCAATCTGCAATTATTCCTCTCAATTTCTTGTCGTCTGTCGCAGTATCTTTCAAGACTACATCTTTTATCTGAAGGTCAAGCAGGATCAGGAACAAGTTTGATCGTAGTGCATAAATGTGACCATGTGACGAGTTCAGATCTGAGCTGTGACGTATGTGTTCCTCTTGTTCTTGGCAAGCCACAGCTTAGAATCTGCAAGCCTTGTTCGCTATCGCTTGGTGTTATTTCTTTCTATTCCTCGTTCTCTTCCCGGAAACCTTCTTTGTCTTTTCCTTCCCCTTTGATGCCCCCTAGAGTCACCTACCGACCGGGTAACGTGGTAGTCGCGAATGGTTTTGAGGTAAAGCTTGATCTTCTGTCAAAGGCGAAACCACTTAATTCAGACTTGTACTTTATAAAAAAAGACGTATGAGATCGTGGAAGAATTGCATAACGACCGTTGCAACTCCGTCACATATCGTGTACGCTGCAAAACTGGACGTCTTAAAAATCGACATCTGGCACTGAAAAAGGTCCTACTACTTTTGTGGAAACAAAAGTTAAAGCTGCTTTTGACGCCGGGTTTCTCGCAGCTGTCTGAGAAAACTTGTCCTAGTGCGACTTCGTTACACCAAGCGCTTCATCATCCCAATATAGTCTCGCTTTTGTCTGCCTTCTCTACTAGCCAAGACAATTTTCACGTACTAGAGCTTTGCTCCATCGGGGACCTATCAACATTCCTTCAATCTCGCCCTCAGCCATCTCTTACTGAATCCGAGCTTCGGGGTGTCACGAAGAGTCTTGCTGACGCTCTTGTATATCTAAGGAGAGAGCTTATCGTTCACAGTGACATCAACCCATCAAACGTCCTTTTGACCGGTGACTATAGAGTGGTTTGTTTTAACTAGCGTGGAATTTATATTTTTCCAAACTGATCTTTCAATGTTCAGAAACTCTCTAATTTTAAACTATCCGTGCGTCTACAGGGTAATACGCATGCTACAGAGAACAACTACATCATCTCTGGCTACACACCCCCGTAAGTAAGAACCTTGCCTTAGATCTCTCCGTTGATTAACCTATCCAGTGAAATCGCATCCGGAAGGCCTTTCGGCTTTTCTGCCGATGTTTGGTCTCTAGGATGCGTGATATCGTATTGCTTGACCGGCTCACCTCCATTCGAAGTGAGTCTTGGTCTGCCTCTTTTGTTGTCTGTTCTTGATGGAACAGCTTTAGACGGGTATCAAGGCTAACATTCAATCCGAAATCACGCAGAGAATTGACCGCTTGCCTGAGGATGTATCCGATGACGTTAAAGCCCTCCTTTCTCGTACATTACAGCTCGTAAGAACGACAATCTCGTATCTGCCTCTTTGCTCTGACCACGTTCCTCTCCAGATCCCTGAGAAGCGGATATACATTCCCGATATTCTATCACATGAATTTCTTGCATCTGACATGCCAGTGAAACCTCTTCGTCCTACAAATTCAATCCGAGATATCCCACGCCAGAAATCGTATGGGGAGCTGTCATCTATCGATTCTGATGTCCGTCATCGATCCCACAAATTTTCTTCTTTTCGTCCAGCCTCTAGAACAGTAAGACATGCATCTGACCATCTCTCACAGACTTCGCATAATAGAGTCAGACCCGCTCTTGCGGACATCGGCAACATAGATCCGAGAATTGCCTTGATCAACGACATTGCATCTTGTAAGCCCACGAGGCGTGTCGTCTCTGACCCCGCTCGGCGCACGACAGTTCTTTCACCATTTAAAGCACTCAAATCATATTGTGAAACACCTGCAACTCTCCCACTACGCGGTAATATTACTGTACCAGCTTTAAGAATCACCGACTCCAGGTTAAAATCGGCTGCTCCAGAAGTTGTTTGCCGTGAAACTCTAGACACAGTCTCTGATGTAATACAAGACCAACGTGACGACATCCAAGAACACTCTGCCCAAACAAATGTCCACGGACAACAGGGTGAAAGCGATAGAGGTATTCAAACGGTACCACTGATTGACGATCTTTCTACGCCTATGCTGAAATGGCCCAAGCTCCCCATTGGTACTGAGAGACCCACGCCTTTTGATACTCAGTCCATGACTTGTCAGACACATAAGACTGTTCATGGGCAGATAACGGTTCTGCCCTCTCATTCACTACTGGTCGATTTCCGTGAAGGTCAGCGCCGGAAAGGATTCAAAGGAGACGAAGTCTTATTGATCGATCCCGACGGCCTGAAGGTCGGTCTCACATCCAAACTTCTCGCTTGCCCTGGCATCAAAAGACTCAAGATCAGTTGTCCTTTTAGGTTTCCGTGTATAGCGCGCCACATCTGAGTTCGCCAAGTTGTCTTGTTGAGCCAACACACCATTTCACCCTTCAGTCCTTGCCATCAACTTATTGGAAGCAATACAGTGACGCAGCGCGTCTTGTCTACCAGATTAAGCAACGAACACCGTCGGTAAGTGTATGGTAGTAGCAGGGATAGGTACTGATTCACCACTCCACCACTCCGAAGCTTGTAGTCTATCTGAAAACCACGAAGTGCACCTTGATGAGTAACTCGCCACAGGCAGATGTTGAGTTGTTGACATCTTCCCCCGGGGCATCAAGCAAATTCCAAGCAGATGGCCATGTTTTACGAATCCGACTCTCTCGCCACAATCAATCTTTGGAGATAGCGCGACATGTTTCGGGTTCTCAAAGAGAGGAATGGACGAAGAGAATCATCGCATCCATGTCACAATCGCCATACATTTCAACTGAAGAATGGAAGAAACTAGCACAAGACGAGGAAGAATCTTTGCATCAGTTATCTCTTTTCGTGAACATAAGTGACATGTTCGAAGAATTAATGAGCAAAAACCCTGCTCCCTCCGCACCCGCAACAAGAAGTAAAGACAGCCAAAAGGATGTCTATTCTCACAGGCCAGTCCAGAGCTCTCATACGACACATATCGCGACCACTTTTACGAGGAGCATCTCGTCGTTCAACGTGGCTCCCCGCCCGTCAAAACTATCAACATTCGCTCCTCCAACTCCGGATCTTACACACAATAGTACAATTTCCTCAGAGGACCCACAATTCAGCAAGATGGGAGGCTTTGATCCAGATACCAAAGCATCGTGGCGCGAGAATGCCGATTTAACAAGGGGAACTCCAGGAAGAGAGCTGCAGACTCGATTCATTCCGTCTGTCGGGTGGTGCATACGATACGCATCGAATATATCGCAAGGTGGGAGGTATAGACTTATGTTCTTTGATGGGATTGCCCTTGATATAGACGTTGACGAGGACTGGGTGGAATTCAAGAGCCAATCGGGCGAGACCAATGTGTGAGCATCAAAACGTTTGCATCGAACGAATCGTAATTTGATTCCGAAATAACAGTTACAATGTACGAGAGTTTGCGTCAAAGAGGAAGATAGGTGAACGGATGAAAGTATTCGAAGAATTTGTCTCCTTGTTCGATGATAATCAAGCAGATTAGTAGCGTCTGTATTGTAGTTTTAATTTGATCAGGTGTTTGATTCAGAGGTACATACCTATAATTGGCTATAATGGTTCATACCTTGTTACTGGTCATACGACGACTTCAACTTCAACCCATGAGCGGAATCTGTTTTACCAGACTCAACCATCTCGACTGCATAACGAATACACTGAATAGTACTCCATTGGGGACGGTAACTTCAACCTTGCGTCAACCTCAAAATGGTTCCATTTGCAACAAAGAAACATACCCAAGGATTTTTCTGGCTCTTGAATCATCAATGATTACATTAGTCATGTATTCCAAAGTTGTGGGTTGAAGGTAAACCAATTTCCCCCAACCATTTCGGAACCAGGCGTGGTTTAGCAACAGAGAAAAGGAAAAAGGGGAAGAGAGGATGATACCGAATGTATAGCAATGCCTCCACGATGTGAGCTAAGATATAAACAGTCAAAGGAGGTATCTCGTCCAAAATAACTCTTTTTGTAGCGAAATACTGAAAAAGAAAGATCGTGAGTCAGCTCCCACGCTTCAGACACGGCGGATACCTTGACAGCTTCCCGAGTGTCCCGAAGTCGCCAAGGCCCGCCATTGCCAGTGACCAGAAATGCCTGACCGCACGCCTCTGGGTTTCGTTCCATTAAAGCATCCTCGAGTAGCAAATGTGCAGAGGCGGCATCCCAAACGCAGACATTGGTTGATCCCCATTCTCCATCAAAAACTGGCAGCCGAGGCATAACCAAAGTGCTTGTGACAAGTCGGTCGTTGGGTCCTATGATCGTACTATTGGCCAATATGTTGGATCTATCAAAGCCTTACTTTCGGATAGGGGTTGGGAATTACGTACTGTCCAGGACGAATGACTCCAGTTCGCAATCCCCCGAGTCCGTCTGCTTGCTTCACGAGCTGTTCGGCTAGCAGCTTTGTCCTGGAGTAGCAGCTCTCTGACAGACGAGTTTTTGGTAAAGGGTCGTCGAAATCACTGACTATGCTGGTGGAAAACTTGGTGTCCAAATCTCAATCAAGCCTCAGAAAGCGCGGCCGAGGAATAACAGTGTCAGGGGTAGAAGTGTAAATCAAGGTTGCAGAAGGTAGTTCTTGAGCTGCAGTGATCACGTTGCGTGTTCCAGACACGTTAATTTCGTAGGAGGCACCCCAGCAGTAAGAAAAGCGCTCCCAAAAACGGATTATGGCAGCGGTGTGATATATTACTTTCGGAGGCGCGCCAGTACTTTTGAATGGTTCAAGTGCGCGACGGACTGACTCTAAAGATGTGATATCTGTCTTGACAAAGGACACGGCAGGATTGGACGCAATCTCTGGCGAAGGCGAAGTCAGATCAACGATGCGGACGTTCATCTCCCCTCGAAGAAGCAGCAGTCGTACTATACATCTATTGGGCATGGGAGACGATCACAAGTAAACTTGAACTTGGTGACATACGTTCCAAGAAACCCTGACCCACCAATGATAACGTACCCCAAGGATGTCGGGCTGTTTGGAATCGATTTTAAAAAGTCAATGCCATTATATCGGCTTTCCTGGTCCAGATTATCCGAGAGCTTGAAAGCGGGCTGGAGAGGAAACAACGGCCTTTGAAGACGATTTGAGAGCTTGTAAAGATATACGATCAACAAGAAGGATAAGGCCAATGCATTGACAAGGCTTAACCAACTCATGTTCGTAAACGTTTCGAATACAGAGGTAGTGTGTGAACATGTCTATTTATTATGATTTCTGCATGATGCATCAGTCACCCATAACTCCGTGACGATACTTACATGAAGCCTCGTGTCAATAAGTACAAAAGCATTCTACACAAATACCACCGAAGAATGCTCAAATCAAGATGCAAAGCGCCAGATAAGAGGCAATAGAGAGGTTTTGGAGGCATAGTTATAGAAAAGCCTAGCTGAAATTTGCACTTAGCACATGGCTGTCGAGAGTAGATGGAGAATACGTATTGACCAACTATGTCCATCACAATTTGGATTTAATATGACTACGCCTAGAGACTTCCACAAAGGGAGATTCGTCCTACAGAAGGATCATGGTCGCTGATGCGCTGAGAAAGGGTGGGTGCCCAGTTGTTGATATGGACGTGCTCAATCTCAATACCACACTGAACAAGAGCATCCGACACAAACATATGGTCGAGGGCTTCGGAGTTCTGGTCAAAGACGTAAGTATAACGCTCTACTTCAGGGACTCCAGCGGCCTCATCGGCCTCGGTCAGGACGTTGGTGAGAGGCTTGAAAACCTCGCGGGTCTGGATATATTCGTTGAAATCTCCGCCTACAAGGATGTTGGCCTTATCATTTATGTCCAGAATGGATTGGGCGAAGGACTCAAAGACAATATAAGTACCAACGTATCAAGACATAAACGACGAAAAACTCACGGCAACAAGGCTGATCTGGTTCATACGTACATCGACGGGCAAGTTGACAGGCGGACGAGCATCTCCCCAGTTGGAGCTGCTGCCACCCTTGGAGGTCAGATGCACATTGATAGTGAAGAGAGCTTGGCCATTGGGCGTCTGCCACTGGGCGACGAGGGGCTTGCGAGAAGCGTCCCAAGCTGCGTTGCTGGGATCAATACGGCCAGGATTGAAGCTTATAAATGTTAACACATCAGTTTTTGGATCATCTTGATGGAACGACGAGCATACTTGAGTGTCGGTTCGTTATTTGATACGACGACTTCAACCTTGTCGAGAGCAGTTCCTGCAGGAGCCCCGGAGACAAGGGATAGCTTCTCTGGACGATACCTTTATGGCAGTCGACAATTTAGTATGAACAACAAAGATAAACCCTTACAGGTATGCTTGTCTGATGTTCCCGCCAGGTTGGCCACCGTCAGTGTCGTCAGTCGGAGCAATCTCAAGAAAGCTGTAATTTACATTGCTGATCCTTGAGATAGCATTGACCAGATTAGTCAAGGTTAGATTGCCAATAACAGTACCATCGTCGGTGGGTCCAGAGTTGTCCTGGATTTCTTGGACAAAGACAATATCAGGTGTTTTAAGATAGGTGGCGATATGATTAGCAACATTGGGGAGATGATCAGATGTAGGCGCAAGGTTTTCGACCTGAATATAGGTATCGGAGTTATATATAGACAAGATCTAAGCATTCCAGTTTCGACAAGCTTACGTTGTAGTCACCGAAAGAGATAGAACTGGAGTCAGACTCAATTTCTGTGGGCTGCGCGGACCCATTGGCAGCACCAGTAACAACAGGAGCTGTCGTAGGCAAGACATAGAAGAAGCCAAATCTAGGACGACCAATAAGTCACTAGCGGGTTAAGCGAATCGGAACCGAGGGCGTACTGGTAGTAAACAATCCCTGTGATGTCCGCCAGAGTAGTCCCGAGCGATACAGAGGGCGCCTCTGTGCCATCGAGAGGTTCGCCTATTATGATGGCCTCGGGATTCGCATCAGGTTTATCATCTGGGCCTAGAGTGGTGTCAGACACTGAATCACCCACACTCTTTTTGGAAAATTAACCGATTGTGATGCTCAGACCGCCGCGGCTGTTTTTGCCAGTTACGTTCCAAGCTCCATAGACCCAGAATTCGCCAAAGGAATTGGGAAATCCAATTGCGACGGGGTTCGGAATAGTAACGAGTCGCCCTTCGAGACTCTCCCAGAAATCTAGTCCGTATAGGTCAGGCCGCAACGGAGCGTTGACAGCCTCCACGAGAGTAACATTGTTAGGGATGGAGAGATAGCCATCGGGACCGGAGTCCAAGCCAGTAAGTTGTTGAGTTGGGGGCGACCTGTCAATACCGAGAACAACTGGAGTAATTGCGTTATTGGACGAAATAACGGTGATGTTAGTCGGAGAGTCAATTTCTGTGATGTAGAGGTAGTTGGGATCTGAACGAAACTCCGTAACTGTTCCGCCAAGTGAGACAAAGTCCCCAACTTTGACCTTGTTCAAGTTGGTGGTGGAGGTGGTGAATATGTTCAATCCGGACGAAACTCGAAGGTCATCGGATGATTCACCCACAAGGAAAAAACCTTTGGACCACTAACTCTATATCAAAGGCGGGTGGTTTTCAAGATGATATTAAGACGCACCTTTGCCGTCACCACACCAGTAACGCTGGCGACTGTTTGACCATCGAGAGGGCTTTTGAAGCTGTTACCTTGTATCTCAGCGATCGTTGTCGACAACGCGACCGAGATGCAGGTGGTTACAATACCCAAGGCTTGGAGCCACTGCATTAAGTAGTCGAACGCGAACCAAATCAAGTACAGAAGAGCTACATTTGGAGGAAGCGTATTTAACACCAGGGAATAGACACAGAAGCCAGGTGAGACTACATGCGACTTCCATTCTGGAATTGACCTCTGTTGGGACTGATGCCAATTGAGGGTCAACATGTTCGGAAGGAACAATCATTTCTGCAAGAAGCATATCAAGCGTGAGCGTAAGAACCATACGTGCTGAGAGTTCCATGAGCACTCTCACACGTATCGCGCCGAAAAATCGTCCCATTTCAGGTGCCACATCTTCACGTTCCATCCACACACATGGCATGTGCGAAGCCGATGTCATCACCATGCAGCACGGCGAACGTTCATCTGATCATTGAATAGAGCGCTTCCTGCAAAACACTAGTCATGAGGTAGATTCAATGGCTGCCTTTCTGAGCCAAGCTTTTTTTTTTTTTTTTTTCTTTGAATGGACTTCTCAGCTCAGATCAGCGCAGAACGCTCGTTCTGCAGTTATCATCAGTCTTACGTCGACACAGAGTAGTGAAAGCTTCTGTCGTCACCGCAATCAAGTGCTAGTGCTTCACTACTCTAGGATGTAAGTGTCAGCCATATGAGCGGTACTCATCGTTCACCAGCAGATCAGGATATGATTGATATTGTCGAAAAAATTGCAGTGGCTTTTCTTGTTACATTCAGCAGATTCTGAGGTATTCTTGTGAGCGACAGCTCGATTGACATGTTGAGACTTCACACGTCGAAGCACCCGTGAGTGGTGATCATGCATTTAGATCACCGGAGAACATGATCAGTCAGGGTCGCACAGACAAAGATGAAGTTATATATATGGACAAGAGTGATAGTCACCTTCAGTCATTATACGAAGACTGAGGGTGAGTGAGCTGTTCTACAACATACACAGACAGACAATTTACTTACGTGTACTGTAGATTGACCTCGTGTAATTTTAGGTACACGAATTGAGTCATTCTGCGAGGACTGAGGATGAACCTCATGTAATCTTAGATGTATACTTCTAAAAGGTTATGGGTTGGTGCTGTACTGCCTTTTAGAAGTGTTATCCTCACTGCACTTGACGCAATTGAAAACACCCAGTACCTTGAGCCTGGAGCAGACCTTGATGCCCCAAGGACCTGGGAAGAAGCACAAAACTCTGTAGATGAGGAGAGGTGGACTGAATTGTATTGAGATAAGTTGAATTTTCTGAGAGAAATGGGGGTATGGACTCTGTCAAACTGTGTGTACTTTGTTGTCTCAGGAATGCTCACATTGATTGTGAACTCCATTAGACCAATCCAGTCTAACCAGCCCTTCTAATCTGGGCACACGATAGTGCACAAGATCTGGCCAATGTTCCTATTGGCATATTTAGTTTGCCCATCCATCTGAGGATGGAAGGACATTGACAAGACTTACTAAATGGCTATCAGATCCTAAAAGGAAGACCAGTCTTCACCATCAAATGCAATGAGAACAGAAGGGTCACCAGATCTAAGATATGACATGTTGTTCAAAGATTTAATCAGGTATATAGAAGAGATTATACTTGCACCACATCACCTACAACCCACATAGAATCCTGACAAATATTATTACACCTTGTAGCAACTTTAGGCTGGAAAGCAAACCAGATTGATGTCAAGATGTAACATTTCCATTATTGCAGCTTATAATTCACATCACATAAGTCAAAACTAGTTGTTGGATCAATCTACATAGTATGAAGTAAGGTGCTGGCTTATAAAATAGGATAACATACAATATAAAGGCAGCATTAGGTGATGCTGCTGAATAAGTAATAAATAATAATAACAAGAAATTTTATAAACAACAATATTGGGTGAAGTAATGGGATGTCAGGACAACACTCTGTTACATATCCCCCTTTGTGACTATTAATGGTTGTACAACACAAGTAGAGTCATCAAGACCATGTAACAAGACATTGAGGGTAGAATCCAGCATCCCATCTATGAGGTGGCACTGAAACCTATAGGGTTCCTATATAGTAAGTATAGATAGGACCAATAGGTCCTACAGGCAGTGGTGGGTGTGATATATACAAGTGTGCATAGTCAGTGCATATACTTGTAGATAGTTGAGGGTACAAATAGTGCCTGAAGTTTAGTATAATTTGTGAACTATGTATCATAGTTTAGCTAGATTTTTTTCTCATCTGTGATGACAAAGCTTTCCTACTAGCCACTATATCAGCCCAGTTCTCAGAGATGACATTAGTTATCTCATTTGAGGGGATAGTGGTCTTGATCTGCAACCACCATCATCCCTTCCAGGGCAGGGTCCTGGCAGTTTCATAGAACATAAATAACATTTTTCAAGCAACTCTGCTTCACAACCCACTACTAGCTCCAAGCCCTCAAGCACACACAGCTACTCCTACCCCTCTAACCTCCTTGGTCTGGAATGTTGAATACAACCTCTAAACTACCACTGCCAAAGCCACTGCCTGCTAGTGCCAGTCATATGGGGACCCCAATTCCATCCTAACTGCTTTCAACCCACTCCAAGTTTGGTACCTTGCTGCTCAGACATGGCAGCCCAGTCAAATCAGCATAAGAAGCCTGTCAATGGCTGGAAGCCAAAGGCTGGATTCTCATGGGAGAGACCTACAACTGCACAAAGCTTGCTCATGTGCTCATGACTGTAGTCATCATGTTGAAAGGATCAAAACTTGAAGTTGATGCAAAGAATGCTGTCCTCACAGTCACATTTCTGCTGGAAGACAATGTGAATGACAAATTCTCTGACACCCTGGCTGATACAGTCATGTCCAAGGTCCTCAAATGCATTGAACCCATTGCCAGCTGCATTGTATCATCCTTTGACTTTGCCTCCACAAACAACATGGCTCAGGCTGAGACTACTCTGGCTTTTAAGAGTGTTTCATCCCAACTGAGAATGGTCTCAACCTCCCTTAACAATGTTGTTAAGAAACTCTTATCTGCCTCCCTACTATCTACCTCCTAGCCCACAGGAACTTATGCCACCTGGGTTGACATTGTAAGCACCAAGCCTACTTCTGTACCAGAAACTTTCAACCCCACCCTGTCTGACATACAACAATGGCTCATCCACAATACAAAAACTATTCTGATTACAGTTGACCCCTTCTGTGCTAATGCCCTAGCCAACTATTTACCTACTGCAAACTATGAACTGCAAGGCCATATCAACAAACTTCTTGCTAAAATCAATAAATCTAATACAGACCTTGTAGCTATCAATGGCATTGCCTCCACCCTAACTAAAACTGTTGTTTGTGGCATCACATAGCTTAATTGAGGCACATACCTACTTGAGGTAGGCTGCACAAATGTGGCTGTACAGCTCAGATGCTACACACATGACTCCATCTGGGAATTAGCCAAGACATGTCTTAGCAACTCAGCATGGGTCAAGGATAAGGCCTTCAACCTCATTTTCTGCTTTGTTCTGCATGGAGGAATCTTTGACCCTTCTAAAGACAAAGACATTGCAATGCTTGAGATAGAGAATGGCCCACCAATGGATTGCATAATCTCAGCTATCTGGCTGAAAAGGATCAACCATTGCTATGACAGACAAATGGTTGCATCCCTCAAGGTGACATGCAACTCAATGGAAGCTGCAAACCAACTTCTGTATAAATGTGTCTTTGTCATCAGCCACCATGTCATAGTCTGCAAGGACAGCCAAAAACCAATCAATGCAACTGCTGCCAAGAGTATAGTCATATTCAAGCCAGCTGTAAGAAGGCAGAGTATTGGTCCTATTGTGTAAGTAAGGACCATGTTTTTAACAACTGTCCCTCTGGAACTATCTCCATCTATGTCTCATGTGGACCTAATTCCATGCATGCAAGCTCATTTTGCATATACTCAACTTATAAAAGACACTGTGATAACCTGGATATTTGTTATCCAGAGAAAGCTTTTTTGAAGTCTTAGAAGGTCTACTCTGATTCCACACTAATTGCTTGATAATGGCTTGATGTTGATGTGGGTTTCTTCCAAAATATTGTTATTCTGAA
>JABCKS010000095.1:0-43458 GCA_018851325.1 Termitomyces sp. DKA19
TTCTCTGTGTGGGGCTTGAGATTGCAATTCTCAGGACCTGTCAAGTTATTAATATCTCAGCTCTAGAATCTTGTAATCATAGACTCATGGTGCTCAACTTTTGTTTGCAAACCCCCAAGCTCCTTCAGTCATTCAACAATACTTTTCTGGTATGAATCCAGTTGGGCCAACCCAGTATCATAGTCCAAAGCTTTTTCAAGAAGCTCTATGACTCTTTCTTCATCAACTAGGTTTCCATCATGGTCTAGCCACAACTCATCAGTATCTGAGATTTTCTTCTTTCTTGAAATTTGTGTGAGAATATCTTGTTTGCATGACTCTATTTCTGACTTGAGGCATGAGATACCTGCTTTGATGATTTTGAGAGGATTCTCTGGCATTCTAGTGTTAGAAGGGCAGAAATCAATTATTTCTCAATTATTCATGTATTTTTTTGGTCATATTATTAATAATTAATATCTATATGCTCACAATCTAAGTTGGAGAAAACTATTTATCCGTTCCAAATCTATACTTTTCGGGTAAAATATTGGTTATGACTCCCTCCTGGGACCCATCGATTATCGAGTATCGGAGGTTTCCTCAATTTCCCCGCGAACCAAGTTGGTGGACACCAAAAACCCATCGGTTTGAAGGGGTTATCGGTTATAAGGGGTATCGGTTATAAGAGGTTTGACTGTACTATGTGGAAGATCTACCCGCTATACGCGCAGAAGGTCGAGCCGCTTACATAGACCTCGATCAAATGCTTTCGATCGACACAATTTTCTTTTTCTTTCTGATAAGCAACTACAACAACCCACTACTGAAAGTCACTACAGAGTAACGGACATCATGCCCACTGTCACACCCGGTGATAAAATTCTCGTTTCCGGCGCCAACGGTTATATCGCAATTTGGGTAGTACGAAGGCTCCTTGAGAAAGGGTATGCAGTACGAGGTACGGTTCGGTCTACAAACAAGGGAAAGTACCTGGAGGAATATTTTAAGCCATATGGCGACAAGCTCGAAATTGTAGTTGTCCAAGATATCACGAAGGTATTGATTTACCTTTCTTACTGATATAGACTCGATCTATCACGCATTTGTGGACAGGACGGTGCCTTCGATGAGGCTGTCAAAGGCGTCGATGCTGTTGCACACACAGCTTCTCCCTTCTACTTGGATGCTGCGTCTGTGGACGGTATATCTCTGTCAGACAATCTTTGGATGAGCAGTTGATATGAGACATAGAGCTCGTTAAACCCGCGGTGAAGGGAACCGTCAGCATCCTCAAGAGCGCCCAGAAGAACGGGTATATTTGTCTCAATCCCTTTTTTCACTGGCTTTCATTGGTTATTCTATAGTTCAAACATTAAGCGAGTGGTGGTTACATCCTCTACCGCGTCTGTCCTCGAAGTGGGTGTGGACAAAGTCTTCACTGAAGCAAATTGGAATGAGCATGCTGTCAAAGAGGTTAATGAACAAGGTGACGCTGCTTCTGGAATGACTAAATACCGCGCGTCCAAGACCTTGGCCGAAAAGGGTAAGGTAGTAGCTGATCTTGATGGTCCTAGAAGCTAACGTAGATCACTTCTAGCTGCTTGGGATTTTTATAATACAAACAAAGCCAATCTCAAATGGGATCTTTCTGTTCTGAATCCTCCTTTCGTAAGCACGACTTGTATTTGTTACATAGGGTCATAACTAGAACTTGTTGCATAGGTCTTTGGGGTGTGTAAACTCAGGAACGTTAGCTGTCTTGACTAACATTCTTCTAGCCCGCCATTCACGAGTTAAATAGTCCTGATGCCCTCAATACATCCGTTAGACAGTGGTACGATGCAGTCCTTGGCAACAACCAAAACGAGACCTTCCTCAAATACCAAGGTTCATCCTACATTGACGTTCGTGATGTCGCCGAGGCACATGCCCTGGCTCTAGAGAAGGAGGCTGCAGGCGGTGAACGTATCATCATCTCAGCGGAATCGTATGTCTGGCAAGACTGGCGCAAGTGTCATGTCCTAAATCGCACGATATCGGTACTGACGATGAGCGTACATAGTTGATGTGGCCCGCTCGCTTTCCCCGTCTCCTATACCGTCGCATCCTAATTTGCCCGCTGGATATCCGGGTGCTGGAGCTACCGCTAAGCCACCCGTGAGGTATGATACATCCAAGGCACAGAGGATTCTGGGTTTGAAGTACCGTACCATGGTGGAGGTAACACAGGATGCCCTGGCTGATTTTGAAGAGCGCGGGTGGTGAAGTGGTCTAAATACATGTGGTGATGTGGATAACCCTGTATCGTATTTTTTTGTGTGCGTGGAAAGAGATGGTTGTCATTACATGTTGTAAGGTGCGAAATCGAGCGACGCAGTATGAAAACAAGGATTGCGGTGACTTCGTGACTGCAATTGATTTGATCCCTAAAGAAAGCTCCTCAGTACACGTGTGGTTCTAGGACTTCGGCTGTGTTGATTCATATCTGAAGGGGGGAGTATTTAGTGACTGGGTCATTTCTCGTTTCAATGCTTTTGACGACTACAAGCATGAGGTTGTCTCTCAAGGACCAATACTTGCGTGACATATAGACTGCGCAAAGCTCCATGAATTCCAGACCATTTGAATCAGAAGCTCAATGACCAAAGAGTTCAAATCTCCGTAATGCATTGCTAATTAATGCTAGTATGAGAGAAATTTTGTACATTGAAGGGCGCCCGAAATGCTTGGAATTGTATTTATCAAGTTTGGAAGTGTGTCAACTAAAAAGCTCGATGCGCTGCATTTATATCCTCCTTTTCATCCGGGGGATTCGTTCCAGTATGGAGAGACAAACGTAAAAAATCTGAGAACGAGAGTAGTTGAAGAATTCTTCATTTGTCGTGACCTATCTACAGGTAGACGCGTTCCACTCTTTTCCGACTCCTCATCTTGACTTACTTGGCGACTTTCAGAATGCTGGAGATATGACTAATTTGTGTGCTGTATACGACATTTCTATGAGTGGCGGGATCTTAGGTCTGACTTACCATACGAAGCAATAAGGTGGCGCACTTGTAACCGTTCTGTGGCTGATTTTGAGTTGACTTCGGATACTAGCTCGATGAGGCGTCGAGTACAAGATCCTTCACGACGGGTGTCACTGGTCAGGTGAACGGATCATATTTTTATGCCCCCACGTCCGCGGTTTCAGCGGATTGGCCTTGGCCATACGCTCGGTGTATCAAGATACGCACGGAGCACGCGGACATGCCTGTCACGCGCAGAACAGTCTTCCTCGTGCTTCTTGGGGCACACTAATCCACGTTTTACGATCATCTGGTGATGAATCCCGAGGCGACAGAGGAGGAGATGATGGCGGCGATGGTCCTGATAGCAGAGTTTCTCGAGGTGTCTGTGACAATGCTGGGAAGCCTCGCTCGTTGCATGTCTTGTGCCGCTGTCGAGGAGTTCGGGTCGTATTATCTTATCAAGGCTGTGCGTCGCAATGTGCCCAGGCAGGCGTGATAGAATGTGTGTGCATTTCAAAATGCCGACGATGTCACAGCTGTTCACTGTCAATGGCACCCGACACCTATGCCTGCCACTGTAATCAACACTGACAATGTCAACCTCTTCTGCTTTGGCCTCGGTGTTTTCAAGTCCTCGAAGCTGAACTTTGGGAGAGATGGTACGAACGATGGCAATCACGACAGTGTCATACCTGTCCGCTGCGATCCTGGGGAGGGACCTCAGGCCATGATGGTCATCAGTAGCGCCAGGCTGCAGAACCCCAATGTATCCAAGCTGGGCAAGCTGGACTCTAAGAAGGTTGTCCTGGGGAGACCTGCGGTCATTATCAGCAGCATGTACGAGCGCCTCTGCGACGGCAATCTGCCTCCAGGGCTCATGGACAATGGCCTGCAAAGAGACTTCGTGGAGCACGAGGGCTTTGTCTGGTTCCTGGCGAACATGCCCGCTGCTGAGGATCGCTTCTTCCGCAGGTTCAGCACCACGGCAGTGGACGACGATGGCAACGAGGTGCAAGAGCTCGAGGAGGCGTCCGTCAGCGATGTGAAGGAGTATATGATGCAATTCGAGAAGGCACCTTCGTTTAAGGCCATCGTTGTCCTGAACTTTTGCTACGGACACTTTGGACCAGAGAAGGTCATCGGCCGGATCCAGTTCTTCGAGCTCAAGGTCTCGATCAAGCAGGCATGGATGATACGTCCCGCGTGCGAGGTTGATGTTCACATCACCAAGCAAGCCCCTCTGCCTAGCATTGCTGATCCCCTCCTGCTCGCAGGGTGGATCTCGGCACGAGAAACTCCTTCGTTTCCTGGGGCTCCTCGCGGCAGCAAAGTGCACCCTGGCACCGGCACGACGGGCACAGTCGTGCCGCCACGACATCCATCCGTGCACGGAGGCACTCCTGTATGCGCATCATACCTAACGCCCCAGCGGCATGTGTCTCCATCTCGCCGGAGCGTACCCCACCGGCGTTCGTGGGCCCTTGCCGTGGAATGAGATTGTAACATGTGGGGGCGCTGTGGGTATAGTGCTGCCTGTCGCGAGCTACCTTCGTCTGCTGTATGACACATGAGATCCCATAATCTGCGACAATGAGTGTGGGGGTGTTGCCCACGAGCTGCTCTAGGAGCTCCTCGGTCTCCTCAGAGTACAGCTGGACCTCACGGGAGCCCGGTCCCTTGACCATCTCTGGAACGAATTCGAGGCTGTACATCCTGTTGCAGGCTGTCGGGCCCAATGCTACTAGCAAACCCATGTTCATCTTGTACCCACTGCCCTGCTGTCATGCGCTTCATGTTGCTCGTGGGAGACATTATCATGTCGAATCTCACGAGAGTGCCACTACAGGAGTCGTTCCCACAGTCCTCCTCGAAGGGCATATCCTCGTCAACCAGGATGTGTGTCGCCGGTAATCATGGTGTGGCGTTGCACAATCACTCACATCTGAGTCACAGGCTCAAACGTGGGATCATCGAGAGACATGTCTCCAACGACAAGGAGGGGATCAGCAATGCTAGGCAGAGGGACTTGCCTTGGTGATGTGAACATCAACCTCGCACGTGGGGACGTATCATCCATGCCTGCTTGATCGAGACCTTGAGCTCGAAGAACTGGATCCGGCCGATGACCTTTCTAGCTTTCCAGATCAGTTCATTATGTAGAATAAAAGAATTCTCAATTGCATTCGCAAGACAGTGATACGCTAGAGCGAAAGTCCAAAATACAGGTGGTATGTACGCCTATCGCAAGAGTACGTGGAGGTTTGAGTTCAAGAAGGGTAGATAATGTGACCGCGCCATTTCCGCTAGAAAGGTGTTCCGCATTCATCCCGTTGCTCCTTTCAGCTTTCTGTACATCGATGGCGATTTCAACGTATGCAGATTACAACCAGTACTACCCTCTGTACACTAAGTCCTTGACGCAGCGGACTTACGTTCTCTGCTCGATCATGAGGCAGTGGAAGCGTTTTCTCACGAGGCAGCCGAGAGAAATGTCTCAGAACGGATCCGGCTAATTCTGGGCGTGGCTTACACTGACCACAAATGTTGAACTGAGCCGTGGTTCGGTATATTCAGGCTCATATGCTCAACCTAATATTCAATGGTCAGTATAAGGAATCTAGATGTAATCTGGAAGGGTAGATGGGCAGTCCGTATCTACACATAGCCGGCGGAGATAAGGCCCCAGAGACGTATTTCTTTCCGCCGATATGAGTGGAGGTTCTAGATAGCCAAGGCCTGCTGATCAAATGATCAACAGACCTCATATCCCCTCCTGTATGTTGTCGCGGATCATCTGGCTAGTCTCCAGACATCCTCAGTACATATCTCTAGTAGAATTTGCTGATCTTGGCCTGGCGTAACCTTATCTTATTGTGATACAGCCGTAATATATCACGGCTTCAGCAGCACTCATCTCTTGCTTGCCAAAACGGTTCATATTCTGGGAATGTTTTCATGGGTGTTACGGCCATGTTGTACCAGACCACAATTAATTCTTCAAGTTCCCTCGAAGCCTTCGTTCTCTAATGAAGAATCTTGGAACGAAATCTTGGTGAAAATCCTGTACATCTTATCTCAACACAACCAGATTTAGCAAGTATTTGTGTTCTACGTGACGGGAATGCACATGGGCGCTATTGGTGCTTATTACTAGTATATCATCCTACATAAAATTGACTGTTCCTGAATGGATCGTGTCAATACAGTATACTCCTGGAGTTAAAGGGTGTGCAGTTGTATGGATCCACTTGAGTCTGTCGCGCTTCAATATCTTCTTGGCCCGTGATTGACGGAGCACTGGTTCTATAACGATTCGATCGCAGAACTTTATGAAAGCCTTTTAAATGAAGGAACCAACTTAATCATGAGTAAAAAGGAATACTATTGGCAGTGACCATGCGAGGAATTCCGCGCTACTTTAAGACACCGGGCTATCCTGCATCCTCAGGTCACATGAAGTGCCAAGAAAGTGCGTGTAGCTCGGCAGCTAGTATATCGAATCCGCATGAAATTTCTCAGTATTGTCTCCCGGAAAAAAAAATAAACTGAACTCAGAATTGCGAAACTAAATCATATATACACGGTTCTACTTAAACTGAGGCTTTGTGAACCCCATGAACCCCATGAACCCTAGACATCTTTGTCACACTGTGTGACATTGAGCTGTGTTGGAAGCCAGGGTCACCGTAAGCGGACCGATGAATTGCCGAGGGACAATTCAGAGCCATAATTGACACGGAGAAAGTATATCGAACGACCTACGTAGGTAGACACACCCTCAGTCGAATATACACATAGACTGACGGTGAGTAAGTTACCTATATATCAACGAACACTTTACTTACCTTATCCTAGATATATACTCACATTGCCGCGTGTTTGTTGAGGAATGGACATACGGACCATCGGCGGATTTCCCTTCCCGGAATTATCTCTTGATTATGGCTTGCTCAGCCACACTTGTTGCCGATCCGGTATTTGCTAGTCTTTGTTCTTTTTTATATATTATTTTTCGTGTAGACAAATCATGCCCTCAGTCGACTTACATTCTGGAGAGTGACTGAGGGTAAGCTCATTTACTTACAAACCTATCGACATTTACTAAGTACCACCTGTAGACATCACTGTAATTTCTACAGGTAATATTATCAGTCGACTTACATTCTGGAGAGTGACTGAGGACATCACTGTAATTTCTACAGTGTTCTAGGTAGGCCTAGTCGATTATGAACACGCTCACATCGACGTGGTGTTCTAGTGTATTCTCAGGGTCAGTTTGCAGCAAGCTGGGGCGAGTTGTGGTACATAGAATATTCTATCAGGAAACATACATCAAGTCTAAAAATCTGATGAGTCCATAACATAATTTTCCCATAAGCAGAGCTGCAGCACACTGTGAGTATGTTTATCAGCCATTTGATACCTTTCATTGATGTTAAATGCCGAGTGTCAACACGACGCCGGCCTTGAAGATTGACGGCTTAGATGCTACGAGTATGTTGAAGACGGAAGCTAGAAGCAAATGAATTTAGAACAAGTAGTTAATATGAGCAAACAGCAAACTCATCGAGGAACATCCAGATTCACATGTTGTGCAAATCCTCAATGGAAGATAGTTTTTTGGAGTTCAATTATGGGACAATGATGTTACATTCAAGTTTGACATATAGCATACACGTAGTGTCAATGAAGGTTAGTCATGGCAATGATGTTTCTCAAGTCCAATATATGGCTGGCATACACGTCAGTAAGTACTTGCTGTGATGCTGTTCTATTTTACGTACATGTGGTACAGCTGAGGTGAGGGTGCTGACCTCCTTTGTCACATCAATGTGACATGGGTTCATGGGGGTTCACAAGGTTCACGGGGTTCGCAAATAGATTCAACCTGAAACTCAGGTCGCTCGTATTCACACGCAAGCAGATATATTAATTTTTGCTGACGACCTTCAAGCTTTCGAAATTTATCAGCAGAACGAACTTTTACAGGCTGATGACAAGCTTACTGTTTTGGATAAAGTTGCGCCGCGCATAATCCAAAACATAAGCCCAGCCTGGCCCGAATAATCCTGATGTTGTGGATGATTACTATACCCCAGCAGTTATACCATCTCAATTCGAACATAAGGATCATCCCGAGTACACCGTAACCTCGAACCTTGCTTTAAGATCAGTAATCCGGCAAATTCCACTGCTTTGAGCCTTTGAGTTCTGTCATCCTGTTCACGATACTGCCAGTGAGCAATTCACTCCACTGGAGTTGGTTAGATAATATGGTGTTGTTGTTTTTTCTTCATTTCGGCAAGGAATTCTTATTGCACATGTCATTCACGATGTCAAACCTAACCTTACAATTGACATCGATCAAACTGGTCTGTGCTGTTTGAAGCGTGTTCTCACTTCATGAAATCTCTCGAGATTTGGTACTCTTCTATCGCTTACCACCTCAGGAACAATGACCGTTGAGTATGAAAACCAAGCAACATTTACAGATAGAACTCCCAATTTTGAATGTTTTGCAGGACACCGGAACTCAGTATGAACCAGAAGTCTGCTATAGCATTTAAATTGCGCCACACACTGATAGTCGAGATGAGCCGGGTCTGGGCCGAGCTAGCCATAAGCTCAGCCGGAGTCGCGCCTCAGACAGAAGCTGAGTGTTTTAAAACAGGTCGGGCCGGAGCCAAATCTGCAGATATGTCAAGCGGAATTCCCATACTTCGTATAGTCTCATGGAGTGAAATGGAGTTAACCTTACGGCGAATCGTGACACATATGGTTTCTTGACTTGCACATCAATCTTCATTCTTCGTGACCAAGTCCACCTGACAGTACTAGGAAAACTTTTAGAGCAATTGATGAGAATCTAGGCTGGAACAAGACTGATCCCGGCTCTTTAGTTCTCTATAAAATCTTGAAATTCAGTCAGCGGCAGAATTTCATTCAATAGTGCACATTTACCCTTCCATACATCTTCAAGCGTTTCTTGTAACTATGCACACCATCGTCTCTGGTGACAAGGTTCTGGTGTCAGGAGCTAACGGTTTTGTTGCCATATGGATCGTACGCAAATTACTAGAGAAAGGATATGCGGTACGCGGGACCGTACGCTCTGTTGACAAAGCAAGATATCTCGAGGAATACTTCAAGGCGTATGGGCACAGATTTGAATACACAATTGTTGAAGACATTACAAAGGTTGTCATTGGTGCTTGAGACGTTGAGCAGAGACTGATTAATAGCTCTATGGTTGTGGATTAGGACGGTGCCTTCGACCAGGCTGTCAAAGGGGTCCAGGCTATCATCCATACTGCGTCCCCTTTCTATCTCGATGCTGCATCCGTCAATGGTAAGAAAACCGTTTAAGAGCTACTGGATCATCTCTGACTCCATGTCTAGAACTTTTGGGACCAGCAGTTAATGGAACTGTCAGCATTCTGAAGAGTACCCTTGCTCACGGGTTAGACCACACTCCTTCACGATACCATCCTACACTGACTGATGACCGTTCAGACAGGATATCAAACGCGTGGTAGTAATATCTTCTGCAGCCGCTGTCTCTGACTTTAGCGTGGACAAACTCTTAAATGAGGACGACTGGAACGAGCTTTCTGTCAGAGAAATTGAGGAAAGGGGGCCTGATGCTCCTGGTTACGTGAAGTATTATGCATCCAAGACCGCCGCAGAGAGGGGTAAGTCGACTTTCCATATCCTATCCGAAAGCGATGCAAGCATCATGTATATTTCTTTCCCCAGCTGCCTGGAAATTTTATGAGGACAACAAGACTGGGATTTCATGGGACCTCTCTGTTCTCAACCCTCCTTATGTGAGTACATTCCTACATGATGATAAATGGACGATATATCAATTCAGGCTTGCAGGTCTTCGGGGTGAGCAAGCAAAGTATATGAATTGTTCAAGGCTGACTTTGTGTGAGCCTCCTATACACGAACTCAAGAACCCTGATGCCCTCAATACCTCGTTGCGGCTTTGGTATGACGTTGTGGTCGTCGGAGGCCAAACTAAAGATTTCCTCAAGACGGGCTTAGCCTTCATCGATGTACGCGACGTCGCTGAGGCGCACGTTTTAGCCTTGGAAAAGGAAGCAGCTGGCGGTGAGCGAATTATCATCTCAGCAGGACCATTCATCTGGCAACAATGGGGTAAGTGCCCGCCCATTAGACTACATTTCACCATTGCTGACCATTTGGGCACTAGTTGATGTGGCAAATTCGCTCTCATTACCGATTCCCTCGCATTACAAGCTTCCACTTGGGTATCCAGGCATTGCGGACACAGCCAAATTACCCGTCGAATTCGACACGCGTAAAGCGACGAGGATCCTTGGTTTGAGATATTTGAATCAGGACCAGGTGACGCGGGACAGCTTGATTGACGTTTTAAACCGTGCATGGTAAAGTAATTCTTGTGTATTATGTATTTGTATGAAAAACTTCAGTCGCTGTACTGCTTCAAATTTTTATCGCTTACAAAGAACCTGTCTTCTCCAGTGACAGCCGAGATTGGTCAAAGACTCATAGTGTATCGGTTAATAAGCTTTCCTAAACATAGTCCGCAATTCAAGATTTTGGAAATGACTTACGTGGCCTGTAAAGGTTCTAAAGCTTCATTCACACGATACTTCCTGTCATTTCTCCCTGATTTACGATTCATGGTGGATGTTCTTTGCACCCCAAAGGCTAGAATCCTGTCTCTTATAAGTGTCAGAATTTCGTGTGCTCCAGCACAGCGAGCACACAGAGCACACATGTCCATATCTTGATCATTAATATCCAAAAGGTAACAAATAATATTGAGCCAATGGTCAGGATGTACGTCGCACCTGAGTGGTAAGAAGCTTTCCACAAGGCACGTTCAAAACCAGTTCGGGATGGAACATCTCAGGTGAGAACTTTTATACTCGCTGATCTGATACTAAGTAAAATCAAGTTAGTATTCTCATAGACGGCGGAATCCAGCGAACAGGTTATCCAATGAAGGGACCAGCAATGGAGTGAAGACTTTGTGATTTTTTTTAAAAAAATTGCCACTGGATATCGAAAAATGATGGCCTCTTACATTAAGTAACGTGGGTGACCTTCCAGATTCTTCTCAGCTGATAGTTTCCCACGATGGACCAAACGCGTGTTTAAAGGAGCCCGACTTCAAAGGGCGATCTGGTGCTCCCAAAAGGTTGGCGACAACGGAAGCGCTGTCCTGACGGCGTTTCATTTGTTCGAACACAGAGCGAATTGAGTCATCGACTTCTCTTAACAGTTGCTGTTCCGTCAGGGTTGACATAGTTTCACCGGGGACAGGCATGGGAAGTAGAGGCAGTGCACCGACACCACTCTGAAGCATCAATTGCGAGATTTCTTCCAACTCTTCTTTGAGTGTTTCAAGATTTGCTGACAAAGCCTATAAGAAGGAGAAAGAACATGTACAAGAGTCTTTATCACCTTGATTTTGTACCAGGCTGTGGCCTGTATGGTAAGCATTTTGTCTACAAACCACCCTTGAGCATACAAAGAATGCACGTCCCTAAAGCACACTCACATTCCAGCTAATGTATTGCGTGCAAGATTTTGAAGACGCGCCACGCGTTCTTGCACGAATTGCACAGTTTGCTGGAAAGCGGCAGGAGAATTTGGATCGACTCCTTGGATGAGATTTTGTTCTGATGATAGAAACCCTGGCTGGTTCTGGAATGTTGGTCCGGCAGAGAATCCACTTTGCACTGCAGGCACATATTCGTTCATATTTGAGTTTGCCTGAGTGCTGGACAACATGACGGTCCAAGCCCCGCTAAGTCCGACGCACGTGCTATGCACGCCTGACGAAGAAAAAAAATGAGACTTTCCTTAGCTGTAGGTGTAGCTGGAGGTGCGTAAAATGGTGCATAACACAAAAAAATCATACTGAACTGTAGCAGAGATACCATGATTCTGCCCCCTACTTCTCAACTTCCACCGATTTGCCAGATTGCATCGTTTCCTTCCGGCAATCTTTGGGAAGCATTACAATACCTACGCCACGTATATAACCCTCAAGTTCAAGGATCCCGACGACGTCGACAGTTGCTTTGTGATGAAGTCACACAGTTCGGGGTCAGCGACACAGATGGGCTCGACGAATTGCGTTCAGACACCTTCGAGCGATCTCATGCCATGCGATGGTTGACTTCTCTTGTGTCTCTATCTGCTGATTGGGACCCAGAATTTAGCTCAAGTGACACTCAATCAAGGGAGTGGGATAGTCTTATTCAGGAAGCAGCATCATTGCTGGCAGCGTGCTCTGGAACCGCCGGTGCTGGGGTGATTATTCGAGATTTCGTATTCAAGTTTGGAATAGAATTTGAACAGACGTTGAAGGTCCAAGTCCAGGATATTTCTCTCGATAACAATGACTATAGAAGCGTTGGAGCGCAGACATGGGGCGGCGCATGTGTCCTGACCGAAACAATTCTTGACGATCCTGTAGCCTTTGGAATTTCCGATACGCATGAGTTGCGTATCTTGGAACTTGGCGCTGGAACTGGCCTTGTCAGCCTAGCGTTAGGAAAATTGTTCGAAGACGCAGATTCTCAATTCCCACCGAGGACTATCATAGCGACAGACTACTATCCATCAGTGATGGAAAACCTTGCGTCAAATATACAAACAAATTTTCCGGGTTCAGATACCGTTCAATGTCGATTCCTAGATTGGTCGTCGTTTCCCAGCGAGCCTACAGATCCGGCGTTTGGTGCACCTTTTGATCTTATCTTAGGTGCAGATATAATTTACGAAGCACAGCATGCCATCTGGATCAAATCCTGTCTTACAAAACTCCTTCAAAAACCAACCTTCTCACAAGATCCTCGATTTCATCTGATGATCCCTCTCCGGCCTACACACTCCTTTGAATCCAGTACCATTGATAACGTTTTTGCTCCGCCGACACCAGATGATCCTCCTGGGCTACATTTGGTCATAATCTCAAGGGAGTCTGTACTATGCGACGCGGCACCGGGAAAATGTCAGGATCAAATTGAATACGCATATTACAAGATCGGATGGCGTTAGCCGCGAAGGGCTTATATGGATCATGCATGACTTATATACATATATGTAAGGCCTTTTGATTAGCGATTCGCAACGCGATGCGTCAATCAGTACTGAGAACGAAGTCTATTGCAGTTCATGTACGTAGAATGGCAACTAAACACACCTAAGAAAGAAGTGGACTAAACTGAGGAGACATCGACGCTACGAACTACAGTAAGTAGAGCGCGGCCACGTGGTTATCGTGACGATATTCAGTACAAGAACCCTGTGATATAAGTAAAGAGCTCTAAAAGACGCAACGTTGAATTGGAATATGTATTCGTTTCCAGTCCTAGTTAGATATTGAGAGACCCGATACTACCATGGTCGCATTTCAATGCGCTTATGCGTTCACAAGGACTTCAGGTATGTTTTAATGAATTCTCATCCCCGTGCGCGCTCGTCTCTTAGCGTTTTGTATGATCTAATAATGGCTAGACAAAAATAGCATGTTGTTGCAGTCGGGCTGTGAACGTAACCGATATAGAATCAATAATAATAAACAAATTATATCCGTCGGTGTAAGTTGAGCTATGCAGATATCGATCCATTAATCCAGACTATGGCATGTCATTCTTCAACAAAAGGGCTCGTTTATCCCTGTATTAGACGGAAGGATGATGAACATGCAAGTTATGAAGATATAATGGAGAGGGGAAGGTTTTACACGGGACACGTGTCATATACTACAATTACGACGCTAAAACTAGTTGGATCCATCCCGTACGTTGTCCGATAGAGTGAGGAGCTGAACGCGTTCTTCGCGAACAGCGAATAGAAGCATAAAACGATGGCCTTCAGCCTTCCGTTTGAGGATCGCTTCGCGAACTTGCTGGGCATAGGTAGTATGAGAAGAGTTTGGTAACATTGATACAATAGATTTCCATGGTTCTTCTTCTGCAATCCGGGAAGATTCCCTTGTCATAGCCTCGAATATTGCAGGTGAAACGTCGACGGCAAGAGTTGGTAAGCCTACTTGGAAGGCCGATTTGAGCTCGGCGCTTGTTTCAAAGGCTGAAATGATCATAAGTTAAGTCCAAGAACCCGGATTCAAATCAGCTTACCACGATCATAAAAGAGTTGCTTGACATACTTGCGTTGCTTCTTAATATCCGTTGGCGGTAGAAGAAGTTGAAAGTCCGACGAGATAGCAATGTCTTTCGTGGGAAGAGGTTGATATGTTGAGTCCGAAACGCCAGATGTGGTAAGGTCTCTTCGCTTCTGTTCCGCGATTTCGTGCTGTAACCATCCCACCAGTTCCTGTCGTTTCACTGAATGAAGAAAAATCAACGTCAGGTCGAAATAGCAAGGAGACTACGAACAGTCCGTCTCGAAACCTTTCAATATGCTTTTCACCCTGAAAGCAGATTGGTCCCTGCGCGCCGAGCGAGGACGAGGATAAACGGTAAAACTGCGGAGAAATGTAAATGGCTTCCAAATAAACAGTAGATGGATAATTCGCACAGAATTCCTTCTCGCGCACACATGTCAAGATAATTCTCAGAGTCAGCATCAGATAAACCTGACTCGTACATGAGATCGGCACTGATGTTGTACTTCCAAAGATACGACACGACCTCCAGCCGATCCTGAATGTGTCCCTGATGATACGATACAACGTAGACATCACACCTACGAGGGCTCCAATATCCAAAAGAACGTTGTTCCTTAACAAGCGCCTTGACGGAAGAGCCCTGATATGACGCCAATGCTATCGTAATCTTCTCGACAGCAATCTGTAGGCCCATGGCGCATACCTTCTGTGCTTGTGACTTAAGAGAACCATGACGGCTGATGAGATGATCGTAACTGAAATGCACGATTTAACAAAAGGCAATCGAGAAGGCAGAGGCATACCGGCCACCTGCAGCAAGCACGTCCGAATGCTTGTTCTTTCGAACAACGTCGACCAAGATTCCACCTTTGAAATAGGTTTTGTAGTTTCCGAGCATGAGTGGACGGAATAAAATTGATCGCGTGACATTTGCCGCTTTGGCAAAGACTAAAGTCTTCTTCAACTCTTGGACATAAGGGTGCATCAATTCCATCAAAGCAGGGGATAATTTTTCCAAACGAGACATGAAATTGTCAATATCTTCATCTACAAATGGCTGAGTAATGAGCTCGGGCGAGTGACAAGACTTCAACGCACCTATATTAGTCAGAAGTTCTAGTTCGTCGGCAGTGCTACGAAGCAAACCACATTTAAGGAGAAGAGAACGTTTTTGAGAGGCTGTCGTTGGTTGAGTGAGTATGTCAGTGACGACATGACGTTGACCTGAAGGAAGCCGAGTGAGGATTAGATCTACGACTAGCCGGAGATTGCCTTAGTGAGAGTGTTTACTGGACAAAAAGGGAACATACTGCTTGAGTGCGAAATATGAATATCATAATTTGGGGCAAGATTCGGGAAGCTGTTTAAGCAGTCATTGGCGATCACGATAAGTTCAGCGCCAGCTGCTATAGGGCCGAACTCGAGGTCGTAGGTGATGATATCAAAAACGGCCGCTTTCTGAACATTCGGATGACCGGCAACTGGACTTTCATAGGTAATCAACAGGAGGGATTGAGAACGACAAGAGTAGGAACTAACTTTAGTCGGAAGATATTAGCGATATGATAACGTTTGATTCGGGTGATATTTTCGCGAGCAGCGAGCCTTGCAAACGGGACGATGAGATTGTCAGGCAGAGTCACGATGTCACCATTCCGATCAATAAATGCAGCCTTCTGGTTTTCGTCTTCAATGTCCATGACAGGGATGAGCAATGGAGGTTCCATGTCTACGGCACCATGAAGCCTGAAAAGAGCCGCGAGACGATCATGCACCGTGTCGTTCAGAGCAGCATGTTCAGGTGGACCAGCTTCAAGGTCATATATAAAGCTTCGGCTAGGGCGCGGCGGCTGACTGAAGAGTGAATTAAGTACGGCCCGCTGATGGGGTGAGTCGGCCTTGGCTAAAAGGACGGTAAGTGGGGCCATGATGATAACGAGAATAAAGTACGACAAACTCATCAGGTTCAAGGCTCCTTTGAAGTATTCGTCTTCGATCCTTGAAGGCAGGAGAGGGCTCTGTGAGAGCTCGAGAGCCGTAGGTCGGTCCTCCGGGCGATGCTGAAGGAGCCACGTAATGACTTCCATAGATGAGCAAGAGGGTATCAGGGATGGCCGAAACCAACAGAGTATTACTTACTCTCACGTTGGTTCTGGCGAGAAGGGTCCCATCCGTTGGGGAAGAATATTTTGGGTTTCCTCAGATCTTCAATGACCTCAATGCGTTCTGCACCTGTTGAAAATGTATAATTCATCTCGAAGAAGACGATCTACAGAAGACTCAAAGAAGGGTATGACGAGACTGTAGGTTGACGTACTCCTAGACTGTACATGTCTGCCTTGTTGTGATTTCTGGGACCACGCTTTCGCGACTGGACTTCGGGAGCGATATATAGTCTAGTTCCAACCTCTGGTACGGGTATGTCAGTGGTGATCAGAAGAGAGATGAACTCTTGTACCAAGGGTCATGTCTTCTGTGGCCATTGCTGTTGGAGACACATCTGAGGGGTCCACAGCAGCCAAACTGGAAGTAGCGAGTCCGAAGTCACCGACTAAACTAAGGTTGGACTATATCGCCGCCCTTTCGAATGATAGATACGAACCTTTGCAATCTCCTTTAGCATCTGCGAAGAAGCTGGTGTTAGCTGCCCAAGCGGACGAGAGGGCGGATCCTCACCAATGAAAATGTTGGTGAGTTTGATATCCCTATGCAAAATCGAAAGGGTCGACATGTGAACAAGAGCGTCAACAATCTGCTGGAAGAGCCTCCAAGCTTCATCCTGCGTTATTCCTTCATCGATGCGCTATCGATACAAATCAGCCATAAAATGATTACAGAATTCTGCGAGGGCATACCTCTTTCAACGTCTGCCGTTCAACGAACTCCATCTGAATATACAATGTCCTCGACTGCATTGGCGGCGGCATGATGGACATCCCCGGCGTAAATAAGTTCTCCAGCCCCTCTTCGTCACTCCCACTCGACCCACCTGTCTCTGGCGAGGTCGACGCCTCGAAGTGGATACTCGGAAACGATGATTTAGATGAAGACGATCTTCGACCCGTCAAATCATCATAGTCAATTGTTAGACCTCCGCCATTTTGTGGAAGGTACCGCTCGCCTGAATTGGGGACAGAATTGGGAACGGAAGTCATGCCTGAAGCAGTGCCAGTCTCCGAATCTTCAGAGTCATCTGAGATATTTGAGGAGATGGGTTCATCGGATATTTCAATCCAGGTAGTGAAGTATCGGACGATGTAGCGGTGGGAGAGGCGGCTGAGAGCATTGACTTCGCGAAAAATTTTCACATCGCTACCTTCAGTCTTTAAGCGTACTTTCTTGACTGGGAAGAAAAAGTTTGTTAACACCGAAAAGGAAGGACAAGGATAAAGGCTGTTGACCTGCGTAGATACGGTTGTCGATCTTATTCCTCGCTTTTACCACGGACCCAAAAGCACCCTTGCCCTAACATCAACCGTCGTAAGATTGCTGACATATAAAGAGAGATGAATCGCAAACCAGGAGCTCTAGTTCCTCCCAATCCTCCTTCCATCGACTCACTTGCTGAGGCATCGGCACTTGCTGAGGCATCGGTGGCGGCCAGGCGAATACTGATACATCCGGCGAGCCCTCGTGCATGAACGGCACGGGCGTCCTCAACCCTGCAGGTGAAGACAATGATATAGCCCGAGAAGGTGTTTGTATGCTATTGCTGCTCTGAAGGGACGCCTCCGCGAGGTCGCCTAGGAGACTCAAACAGGACGTGTGCGTCTTTTTCGGGGGGAGGATCATGTTAGTCGCATGGCGTGCCAGGGTGCTTGAAAGAAAAGCTGGTTGAGAGAGTGAGTGATGATAACGATGATCATGCATCGAGGGAAAAAAAGGGCGTACAGGATTGGAGGGCCTCGTGAATGTTCGCGTATCGCTCTGTTACGTCCAGGCCTAGGAGCATCTGAAGTAACACAATCCCAACAGCATGTATGTCACGTTGAGGAGTGTAAAGCAATGCGGACTCGTTCTTCTCTTCTCTCGACAACCTACAAATGCATACAATATCAGCCTTTTACTCACGAAGGAATACCAGGGAACGCTCACCATCCCTCAGGAATAGGGGGCTCCTCTGTGGGCGGCAGATTCGTCCCGAACGGGTTAGATCGGTGCAGGTCCAATAACCGTGTTGGGTACCCCACTCGCCCAAGCTTGACTTGTTTTGAGTGTGTGCGATTGCCGGAGACAAGGCCGATACATCGAGCGCTGATACCTGTATGTATAAGTTGAGGATGGGATGATAGAGACAGACACATATGGTCGTACTTCGATGGACGAGATCCCCTGCATGGATGGCGTTTAGGCCTGAAAGGATTTGTACTAGGTATTCCTGGTGTACTATTCAGACCGTCTGGAAATTTGAATAGTAAGAGGCAAATACACACCAATGCGCGCTCCTCACGCAGACACTGGGTATCATCAAGAACATCATGCAACGTCAACGGAGGAGCTTGTTCCGACAGGACGATAAGCTGCGAGGGTTCGCTCGAGTGGGAGTGTGTGAGCTTGACGGCAAAGATGCTCGCATAATTAGGATGTCGAATACATGTTAACCGCTGGATCTCAGCTTCAACTTGTTCGAGCTTCTTACGACCCTGATTAGTGGCATAGTATTGCGAATAAAAGTTGACAATGTAGAGCTCTAATGGTAGCGTGGTGGTAATGTCGTCGCAGATGGGATCAGCCATGTACACCGTTCCCAGCGATTCTAATACGAATCAGGACGAGTAGAATGGAGGAAGAGTCGAGGAGACGTACCTTGTCTAGGATGATACAACCTCACGGTGTTGAACGCCGCGCCATCGACTTCTACGTTGTAAGGGAAAGACTTTGTCATTATGTCCTCAGAGGATGGAATCATCGTCGACTCCGAATTAGCGCGCTTTCGAGCTTTATACTGGAGCTCCCTCTCAGCTAGCTGTCGCAAAGCTTCTTCCTTGAACTCTTCCTTTCTCTCCAGCACCTCACGTTCCGCTCGTTCCGCTTCTTCTGCTTCTTGTCGTCTCTTCGCCTGTATATCGTAATCAACATCGAACCGAGAAAACCACAGCTAGACTCACCCGTTGCTCCTCTTCAGCTCTCCGAGTCATTTGTACTGCCAGCGACCCAGTCGCTTCATTCTTTGGCTTAACATTGTTGTCCATCCATTCCTGACACATGTTGACGATCTCAAATACCATTTCCGTGCCTCTGTTCTTCTGGGCCTCTGAAGTGATCTTGTGTGAGAGTGTCGTAACATCGTCATCTTTCAAACCTTCGATAGGCTTCTGGACAGTAAATATGGGGCACGCAAGGGTAGGATAAGTCTTTGGGAGTCTGCGTAAGGTGCTAAGTTCCAGACTTCTGGCCTAGCTATAAGAGATAAACGGACTTACTTGACGTTTAGGTGGAGGCTGATCTTGTCGTGAACAGGGTGTGTAACTCGTATTGCAAACTCTTGCAAGCGCGGGGCTCCCTCGTATGATGTCAAAACAATGGAAATTTCAAAGAAACAAGCTACGAACTTTCCAAGCCTTGGGGGGCGGGGTCTCGAAAAAATTCTCCGCATAAATTGATTTGAGGACAGTAATCTCTTGCTGCTGACGTTCTCGAGTAGCGTTCTCCATGTGCGGGTCTCACTAAGGCTCCGTCATACAGGTTATAAAGGGTTGAAATGGAGGATTCGACACCCGCGAGTCGGTCGGTTGGCCAAGGATTAGAATAAGAAAGCGGATTGAGTAGGGGAGGGCCCTTGGGACCTCAGCAGCTCAAGCCTCCATGGCGCTTCGTCGATGCAAAGAAATTAGTATAATTGAAAGGAAAGGACGTTAATAGAGGCCTTGGTTGGCCTCTTAAAGGTCCAAAGAGGATAGCACGCGTCGGATCTATAACCATCGTATTCAGTCACACCCATCACGACCGTGGCCTGATTTGGCAATTACCACCCAGTATTTTGGGCCGCAGCTTGACTCCTTATCATCCAAGGAAGGAAAAACATGTGTGCGCCATGCATAATCACTCAATTCATGGCTAATTTTGATCCAAGATTTGGGGTACTTTCCGAAAAACCTTCTATAATCCAAATATCGCGTTGTTACACGATCATGAATGCTTGTTGTTTGCTAGGATCTAAACAGAACACTCTGGAAGGTTCTTGTCTGTTCTTCTACCTCATCTTTCTGTTACATGCTTCCGAGTCTCCAAGTTCGGAAAAGTGGATCAACACATTGACTCAGGGACAGAGGAAATGAAATGTCAGTCCCTTGTACTTTCGAGGAGAAAACGAGTGTCGTGTATCCCATATAATTCGAGTCCCCACAAACTCCTGAAGGGTGAATCTCATGCTGCCTGAAAATAGCTCTCTTTGTTAATCCAACAAAGGACTGGTACTGTGTAGGTGCCATTTCGAAACCAATAAATAGACTTTAAAAGACCATATATGACCTAGTGATAACGCACCGAGAAGTACTTAATACTTCTCCGGACGCACGACACGTGTATCATAGTTTTGGAAAGAGAGGGTCACCGCAGTGGCAAACAATTAAGATTCAAGAGCGAGTCAATGACGTTTGGCCAGTTATTCTTCAATAGAACCGTCCAAAAGATTATTCTAATAAGCAGCTGGAGTCGGTGGAAGACGCCTGCTGGAACCAGGTTGCCAAATAGTAAGACCCTACGTCAGTGGCACTGACACGCTGCCATGATTGCCTAAAAACAAGAGGGGCACAAAATAGGCCGCCGGGTAGTATTTAAATCTTGTAAAGGTCATGTCTGCACGTGTTTCACTGCGTGAAATTGGAGATTATGTATTAGGATATGTTTGGAATCCACGCATCCCAGCCTTATCTTCTCGTATTCCACAGATATCGGCTGTATTCCACGTATATCCTAGCTGTTTCGGGCACATATATATATGTATGATTTCGACCTACTTGACGCGCGCGACGTCGACCGCATGCACCAAATAAATAATACTAGGTTCTCGAGCTCGAGCTCGATTCCAAGTACTTACCATCCTCTTCACATTTGTATGTCTTTTGTCTTCTGCTTTGTTGCGCCTCTCGAAGGCTGAAATCAGCCTCAATGGTATAGTTTTCTCTTAATGATTATCTTATGACGGATGCTGTAAGTACCTCTTTGAATTCTGCTTAGTCGACCTACCTGGCAGCAGCTCGTACAATGTCGATGTTCCGGTTACATCAAAGGCCACGGGGGATACATGTGTCAGTCTTTCATCACCCAAAACTGGCATTCAAAATGGGATTCACAGGCTCGAGTGCTCGGAGAACCATCAAGAAATGAAATGTGTCCAGTTATGTTTCTGCTGGCACTGTAGATCCTTTCACTCAGTCTCTGCATCAAGTCAACACTATCTTGTTAACAGAACCTTTGTCTGAAGCTACTTTGCTATCTTCTGACATGAATACTGGGGTACCTGGACCTGAGAAAACTAGATCCGTGAACAAGTCACTAAGCAGTTTGAATATTGATATGGAGCATCTGGGACCTGATACAGTGTTTCCAGACACAGGACTTGACTTCGATTCAGAAGATGATGATAGACAGCCACTTGGACTTAATGAGGCCAATACTGTCAATCTTGTCAATCCCACAGATCCAACAGACAATCCATTGATCCTGGATCCAGAACCTCACATTGACATTGAATGAAGATGATGATTGGAGCATGCTAGCCCCTGCTTTTTGTGAAGCAGCTCCTCTATGGCTTGTGTACCTCCAGATGGTCATTGGGAATGTTTTTGGTTCAAGGACTGTTGTTGAATCAACTCAACAACTTCTGGATGGCTAGATCTCATTGAACTAGGTAATTTTCTATATCCTACTGCAATTCCAAAGCTGGCAAGAACACTGGAAGACAGTGAAATGAGACCTTGGGCTAGATCCAGATGTGTTTATTGTTTGAATTCCAATCTGTACTGTCTGTTTCAAGCCATATACTCACATAGAGATCAAAGCTGCTAATAACCCAGATTGTACTAAATGCCAATGCAAGAGGATATTCCATTGGGAGAAGTAAATGGTGCCAATAGTAAAGACTTGGGAGTAAAAAAATCTACTGTTATTCTCCAATTGAGCTTTGCAAAGACTTTGTTGAGAACCTTCAAAACACCAGTGAAGATTCAAATTGACCACTGATTACAGATGAAACCATCATGTGTAATATATATGATGTTGAGGGTTGGACTCTGTCTAGAGTTGGCTTGTGACAGATTATCAAAGATGATGGTACTATTTGTAATATTGAAGATCACTCTGGATTAAGAAGGGCATTTGTAATGGAGTGGGTCTTCAATGCTTGTTAACATGATGTGCTCCATGCCACCTAGCTGCCATGCAGGAAACCAAAAGAAAACCTGAAAGCATGAGCAACTAGCTAGCAGTAGGAAGGGTGTATGTGAGAGCAAGTTGGTAAACATCCCAGAGAACTAGAGCCAATAACTGTTGGGGAAAGTGAGAGTGCAAGTGGGGAATGTTGCTATTGCTAGCCTAAAGTGCTAGATAAAAGGTTGCTAAGTTGGTGGGTAATAAAGGAGGAAAAGAGTAAAGACAAAAGAGTTGCTAATAGACAGAGGAGATGAGTTGCTAAGACAAAAGGAGACTAAGCAATAGGGAGTAAGGGGGTCACTAGTAATAAGAGAGAAGCAAAAGTCACTAAGAACATGGCTGACAGGGAGGATTGCTAAGGTTGGTAAAGGCCTAGCAACAGAAAGGAGATGGAGACAAGGGACTTGGGGCTACTAAAAGTGTTTCAGTAAGGCTGAAAAGGTAGCAAAAAGTCCTCTATAACCTAGGTTGTCATATATAGCTTGCAGGATATATAAGTGACAGTTGGTAGAGATGAAGAGCTTATGGACACCATCTCTATTCTATTGCTATAGCTTACTATCAGTAAAGAAGAATATGGATATATAGCAAATAAAGATGGCATAGGTGATGTCACTAAGGCTATTAGGTCTGGTGAGGTTGCTAAGCCACTTTTGAACCATAAAAATATAGGCATCACTAGCAATAGCCTTAGCACTATGAGGTATGTTACTATAAGTCATAGTTGTATCATTATATAGAGGTAGAAAGTTGTTGCTAGTTGGTAGGCATGGAGTATCTATAATGTCATTAACAAAAGTCACTAAGAGCTAAAGGGGCTGATACTCAAGGATAGAGAGTAGCAATTATAAAGTTGATAATACATAGCAAAGTAGAGACAAAAGGAGCTGAACTTAGTGAATGAAACTATGCAATTGATCAATCCAGTTCTAATAGATAGAGTTGTTACTACCATCTGAGGGAGAGTCACTAGACTATAGCAGGTATTGCAAAAGTCTGTTAGGGCCATAAAAGGTACCTTTAATGTGAAATTGAGGCTAAAATTCTCAAGAATTATGTAGTGCAATTAGCACTTAATTAAGTTCTTAATGAACTTGACATAGTCCAAACTCAGAGGGACAAGACCCAGTTGGACCTATTCTGATCAGCTTTAGTGAAGTAAGTTGCATCCCTAGGGCTAACATCTTCAAGAATCCTATAGCACAATTAGCACTTGCTCAAGTTCTAAATGAACTTAAAGTAGTCCAAACTCAGAGAGATGAGACCCAGTTGGACTTATTCTGGTCAGTTTTGGGAAAGCAAGTTATATCCTCCCTCACTCTCTAGAGGCAAAGAAGGCTTGCACAGGGCTTTTAGGGCCTCTTAAGGATTCTTTAACTCAGAGAGCACCATTGATGTCTTATGTATGATAATATTGTTTCTACTGGCAAGGACTAGCTGATAGATATGTACTTGGACTTTGAGGTACTTTAGGCCAGAGTTAGACCCTTAAGGCCAGTATATGCTAAAGTTGCATGATCAAGGCCAGCATTTGGCTAAAGCTGGCTCTGTAAAGCCAGCTGCAACAACAACAGAGGCTGACAACTCAACAGTCATTGCTATCCTGATAGTGTCAGAGGCTGCCCCTGTCCTATTCATTCTATTTTATCTTATCTCACCTCAAAGCTATAGTTTTGTGACCATTTTATTGAGGCACATGTCCTAAAGCATGTGCATTGAGCAGCAACAAGGGCACATGACTCTGATCTATAAGGTTAGAGTCATCCTACATGCTACTCTATCTAACCTTGCCTCACCTTGTCTTACCTTGCTTTTCCATGCAATCAGCTAGTCAGATCAAGGATGCCAACATGTCAGTGGTTACACATCATTCTCTGCCCCCATCCTACCAAGGCAAAGATAAGGGCTAGCCAGACTATCTCTCAACAGCTAGCCAAGGCATTTGCAGTAAACTCAAAGTCTAAGAGTTCCAGCAACACAATCTCCTGATACCTTCAGGACTTTGAGAGAAAGTATTTGCTAAAGCATCTTTCAACTCCCTACCCAAGCATAAGCAATAGGACAATGCTATAGAGCTAGTTCCAGGAGCCAAGCTGTCAAGCATAAGAGCAAGATGAGTTAAATGCCTTTCTATAGGAGAACTTCAACTTCAAACAAATACAACCTTCAAAGTCTCTCATAGCCTCCCCAGTTATCTTAATAAAAAAAAGGATAGGTTTTTTTATCTGGTTCAAGACTACCAAGCCTTAAATATGATGACTATAAAGAACTGCTACCTCCCTCCTTTCATCTCTGAACTTGTGAATAATCTCTATAGCACATGTTATTTCACTAAGTTGGATGTCTATTGGGGCTACAACAACATATGCATTAAGGAAGGAGACAAGTGGAAGGCAACATTCTGAATAAATTGTGAACTCTTTGAATCTTTGGTAATGTTCTTTAGCCTCACCAATAGCTTTGCCATCTTTTGAACCATAATGAATGACATCTTCTGCAATCTGATTTCAGAGGGTGTTGTCTGTATATATCTTGACAACATACTCATCTATACTAAGACTCTAGAAGAACATTGTCAGATTATATACATTGTCCTGGAACATTTTTGCTAGCATTAGCTATATCTGAAACCTGAAAAATATGAGTTTGAGCAGACCAAAGTGGAGTATTTAGGCTTGATTATTTTGCATAGTGCAGCAGAGATGGATTGAGTCAAAGTGGCAGGTATAGTGGAATGGCCAGAGCTAAGGAACAAGAAGGAAGTGTAGGCCTTTCTAAGCTTTGTCAACTTTTACCAAAGGTTCATTCAGGACTTTTTTTACTATGCATACCTACTATTTGACCTCATTAGCAAAGACATAGTGTGGTAGTGGGAATCCTTACAGCAGGCTGCTTTTCACACTCTCAAATAGGCTGTCACATTAAAACTAGTCCTCATCTTTCCAGATAATGATGCCCTCTTCCATGTTAAAGCCAACAGCTTTGACTTTACTATAGGAGCAGTTTTGTCCCAGCAGTCTAAAGAGGATGGGAAGTGGCATCCTTTAGCCTTTTATTTGAAGAGTTTCAATACTGTAGAGAGAAACTATGAGATTTATAATAAAGAAATGCTAGCTATAGTTTAGTCTCTCAAAGAGTAGCAAGCCCAGGAGGAGTATAGGCAAACCAGATGTATTATCTAAAAGAGCAGATTAAAGTACAGAAGTAGATAACAACAACAATATAGTACTTCTGAAGCTAAAACTCTTTACTATTTGTGCTTTTAAAGGGATTGTAGCTCAAAGAGAGGGGGCTGACATTTTTTGGAATATAAGGTAGAGAAACTGATAGGGGGCCCAGAAAGATATAGCAGTATAGATTGCATAAGCCCTACAGAGACAATAGGCCAGTAAAGTCAAGTCAGTATACATAGAGGAATAAGGTCTGTAGGATGGACTGCTAACTTTCTAGGGGCAGATCTATATACTCAACATTCCAGTACTTTAACAGCACATTGTAAAGTAACACCATGACTTGCAGCTGGTAGGATACTTAGGTAGGTGGAAGATGCTGGAGCTGGTGTCAAAGAATCACTGGTGGCCTCAAATGTCCAGGTATATGAGTATTTATATAAGTATATGTGACCTCTGCCTATAGACTAAACCCTATTGTCAAGCACCTATAGGCCAGCTTTACCTTCTACCAATCCCTGCTAGTCATTGGAGTGTGGCATCAGTGGACTCTATAGTTGACTCCCTAATGCTCATGGCTACAACACAATCATGGTAGTAGCAGACCTCTATGGAAAATGGGCTCACTTTATCCCAACTTACACTACCTGCTCCACATTAGGAGCTACCAGTCTATATCAGAAGAATGTCTGGAAAGTTTATAGGCTTTTAGATAGGTATGTCTCAGACAAGAGACCCCAGTTCATGACAGAGTTCACTCAGGAGCTGTACAGGTGATTGACTCTATATGACTATAGCCTAATATCTACAGTTAAATAGACAGACAGAAAGAGTAAACTAGGAACTGAAGCAATACTTATGATTGTTCTGTAACAAGAGGCAAGACAACTGAGATGAGCTTCTACTAGATGTAGAATTCCAAAACAACAATCATGACCACTCCTTCATCTGAATGACCCTTTTTTTCCTGGACACTGACCAATACCTACACATGGGTTTTGGGCCCTAAGTAAGACCTTGAGAAAAAACGACAGCAAACAAGTTTGTAGAAAAGATGAAGAAGGCATAGGGGAAGGCAAAGGCAGCACTGACAAAGGCAAAAGAGGATATAGCATAGTACTACAACTGAGAAAAGACACCAGCTTCTAACATGTATGAGCTTAAAGTGGAACATCAAAATCACCATAATCCCAATATACAAACCTGAAGATTGGGTCTACTTAGACAGTTCTAATGTTAAGATGACACAACCATCACAGAAGTTGTTCTATCATCACTTAGGACTATTCAAAGTAGAAAGGCAGATAGGGCCACTTATATATTGGCTGAAACTCCTTGCTAGCCTATGAAAATTACATTTAGTGTTCAATATGGTCAAACTATTCCTAGCTCTAGAGGATCCCTTCCCAAGTCAATGCCCTAAACCATTACTGTGAGTAGTAGTCAACAATATAGAAGAATATGAAGTGAAAGAAATACTAGACAGTAGGTAGTTTAGAAGAAAGATACAATTCAAGGTGAAGTAGAAGGGTTATAGTAATTGAAGATATATCCTAGGAACTGCAGATAAACATACATGCACTAGTAAGAGTCCAAGAATTTTATTGCAAGTATTCTGATGCCTCAAAAGCAATCCAAGGTATCCTCTCCATCTCTATAGAAAGCCAGGTGATTCAGGAGTTCTTCTCCCCAAATGCATTGAGGCACTGCATTTTAGAGGGGGGGTAATGTCAGAAGATGTCCCATTTTATTAGATTTCACCTCATTTAACCTTATTTCATTTTACCTTGGAGTTATAGCCCTACTACTGTTCCAAGAAGTATGTGTTGTAAGCTATATACAGCAATACAGTAATAGAGGCATATGACTTCAGTCATATACTTATGTTTCACCTCATTTCACCTCATTTTACTTCATCACCTATTGTTTCCTTACATAATCTGCAGGTCAGATCAAGGTCACCAATATATCAGTAAGTGTATATGACCCAACCAGCTACTGTATAGTTAGTCTCATAGTGCAGAGAGAATAGAAGGCTGTGTTAACAAAGGAAGACTTTAGACTTGATCTCTTTAGATCTTCTTTTGCCAAGTAGGTAGTTAGTTTTATAAATTACCCAATCATTGAATATATCTCTTTGGCTGTCCTATGAATATATTCCACTGATGCATTGGGACTCCTATGATAAAGAGTTTTCTATCACCCAAGGACAAGCTTCTTAAGAGAAAGTCAGTGCTGCAGCTGCCTCAGACTTGAGGAGCAAGGATGAAGACAATGTTGCAATGTCTAAGCAATATATCTTAGACAGTAACTTGGATGACAATAATACTGTATGTTATTGTAAATATAAGTACAATGTTAATATCAAACAACTATTAGCTATTGATGCTGAGAAGGCTAAAATGGACCTTAAGCATTTAAACAATATAGTGTCCAGCTACCTTCTAGATAGTTGAGAAATAGTGAAAATATAAGAGTGCTATGCTCACTATAATGACTTTAGGAGTATATTGCACCCTAATTGCTATTGATCACCTAGGACTAATACAATCTTTGTTGATGACAAGGTAATCTTTACCTAGTTGACAGAAATAGTAGGGATAGCACACTTATCAACAGAATATAAACAATTATATTGATAGGCTCCTTATGGAATATCTATAAATCCAGAACAGATACAGCTGATTCTCTAAATTGTCTACAAGCCAGATGCTTATATTACTATAAGAGAGAGAGTACATACTGCTTTCTTTATTCAGAAGTTCCACTAGGTCTTCTTCTATACTGTTTTAGATTAGCTGAACTACACTATATAATGAGTTTTAAAGTTGACTCCAGAGGAGCTAGCCACTTTTCTGCTAAAAGGAGACTGTCACCAATAATCAGTCTCTTTGCTATCTTGCTTGTCAGCCATACTTGACTATATAGACAATAATACTTAGGGAGTAGGACTTAATCAAGTTTTGATTGAATGACACTTTCATATTGATATATAAGTACAATACATTATACACTATAGTCACCCAGGCTCTTGAAACTTGTATTCAGATATGGCCATTAATGCCTCATTATGTATAGATCAACAATTGGTCTTCTACTATATATTGGGTACATTGGCTCTAACCCTACCTTATGTACAAACAGCCTATATATAGCTGTTCACTATAGTAGTAGCTCAACTCTGTCTCTATCTAAATATGGTTGATAGCTACTGCACTTATATAGAAGACTTTGATCTATTTAAACCTATACATTCACTTTGTGTAGGCTATAAATGTTGTCTATACAAATCAATAACCTCAGCAAAATAAAGATAATCTCTCATCTCTTTGCAAACTATATGCTATCTGCTTGGATGAACTTTCTAGATCACTAGTCAGGCAGTACAATACACATAGACCTGTTTACATAGACTAACAATGAATAACATTGTTAACTCCAGTCTATAGATATACCCCCTCATTTAATGGGGTATAACAGATAGTACATACTTATCAATGACAATAAAGAGTGCTTTAGAGTGCTCCTGCAACTGTAAGAGAGTCATGTTAACTTTCTACTATATATGGGCAAATGGCTGCACTATAGAGAGTCATCTATCTTTACTCACCTACTGCATCATCTAGTAAAGGTAGTGAATACTACCTTAGCAGAAGGTAAAGGAGCCATCATCCATAGCTTCTCTACTGAGTGCCACTGCAACTAAGGTGGAGCCCTTATCATCAGCAGTAGAAACTACTCTCACTTTCTCTACCAAGCTCTATTGCATCCTCTCAGAATATATCTATAGAGGAGTCTATAGAATTGGACTATATCAATGAACCTTTGGAACCTGCTGAGATCAGCCCAAAGACAACTCTAATTATTGTTTCTGGCCCTTTGAATGTAGCTGTAGCAACTAACATCACTACCTCTATTGTACCTGAAGCTAGAATGATTAGCTCTACTGAGATGGCTAACACTGTATTAGAGTGCTAAGTTGATATTGTAAACAGCAAAAAAGCATCATTCTTATAAATAGACAAACAAGCAGAATGAACTACTCATTGTAGTTTATGATTACAATCATCACAATTGGGCTGGCTGAGCCATCTATGCATATTCCTTAATGCACTTTTAGACAATATATTAGGATATTACTATACCTATCTTTTTTCATATAGGACTATCTGAGCCTATAACTCTTCTCTATGTAGAGACCCTAGTTAGGGCTCTGATGCCAATTTATAGGTAGGATGATGTATTCCACCTCTGATTGTCTACTCTATTTTGTTTGTGAGTCTGTTGATGGACTCAAAAGAAAAGTATATAATGGAGTATCTATTATACTCTTATTACAAACATATATTATAATATATTAATTACTTATATTATTATATTACTATATTCTGGTAGTGTCATATAACACTACCTATAAATACTATTATTGTAATTATATAAGGCAGCATCTTACTTTGTACTTTGTAAATAGAATTAACAGATTTTGATTTACAAAGTGTGAATAGTAAGCTATGCAAACTATAATAGAAACATTACATACTGATTGAGGGGGATGTAGCAAGTATGATATTATATCAGAATAGTAGTATACTTATGGTTGAGTCCACTTTTTAAAAGAAAGGACTTGCCAATCTTATTGATGTTCAGAAATTAGAAGAACTTCTTCTACCATTACTTCTACTATTTCACAATACTAGTGAGTATGTGCTAGTGGATGGCAGGTATGCTGATAGGTAGCAACTTGAATTACAAGTATACTGGAAGTTGTTTTGAGTTGCTAGAAGTGCTTTCAGCTATAATTAAAGTAAGTTCATCTGTATATTTATTGGAACTAAAAAAGTTGATATAGTGAACTTAAAGGTTGATAACCTCTCTACTAAGATTAGTCCATTGTTTACCTATACAAAGTACAGTACATCTTTGAAATGTATGAAATTGCTAATCTTTCTTATAATCCAAATTCTTCACTGTAGTGCAGGCATAGTCTAGTAGGTAATAGGCTAGGTATAAGTATTGGTTATTAAGAGCAATGATAGCTGTCTGGCTATCATTGTCTATAATAGCACTTCTGTTAATTAAGCAAACTACCAATGTCAGAAGGTAGAAACCAAGAATAAACCTAATGATCTCCTCTCTATAGACTGTGTGCTTTGCAGCAAAGCCCAGGTAGTAGTTCAGTGAGGATTTCTTATAACCATTAATATATATGACTATAGCTGCCTTAATCCTACCCTTGTAGCCAGATCTATCTTAGTATATAGATACTAGCATTGTATAGTGTATTTGAGTGGCAGTTGTGAGGGCCTTCTCTTTGCTTTCTTCAATGTGCAGGCTGAGTAATGGTTAGTAGTTGGATTAGTATTATACTAGAAGTATTGTTTTGATTGTAGTAGGGTCAATGATAAGGTCAATGTTTAGGAAGAAAAATTAGTTATATAGTAGAAAGTGGTGCCTCCTCACAAACTACTTAGCAGCTTAGCAAGCAGGACTGTAAAAGGAGTGGGAAGTTGAGAAAAAGAATATATACACTATAGCTTAGGACAGGACCTTATAGAATAGAAGGTCAACTGAAAGAAGGTTGGTATGAACATTGAAAGCATCTTTTGCAGCTGTGCTCAGTATACTGGTTACCCACTTAGTAGCTCTGTGTTGAGTGGGGCAGAGCTTTTTAATAACAGTGACTCAACCTATCTTTCTTATTCTATTTGAGAAGGCACTAACTTGTGTAAACTAAACACCAGCTGTATAAGTAAAAGAAGAGACTGCCACCATATTGTAGAGCTGCATCTTATACTTAGAAGCAACTAAATTGACTTCAAATTTATTTTAATAACATTATTAAACCTGATATTTTGAATTTTAAATTTAAGTTTGCAATTCAAAATTATAAATCAATCAAAATTATATTATTATACAAAGTGCACATTGCATGTAACTAACCCTCATAAACTTTTATAAAAAGAAGTCAAATTTACCCAAACTCATTTTAAAGTCATTGAAGCTTCTTTCAATAAGTAAATCTTCAATTTCACATCAACATCTGCCTGTACCTGTAGTAGTGCATTTTACAAATGCACCTTCATCTTCATTGCCAGTAGTAGGGTATCCTACTAATCTCTTTCTATATTTGAAAGAAAAGAAAAGGTAACTGCAATGTTACCTATGACCTTAGTAAAGTGAAGTGAGTCTATTTTGCTACCAACTGACTAGACAAAGGTTAAGTAGTGCTTCTTTTTAAAGAAGAGAAGGTGCAAAGTAAAGAAGCCCAAACCTTTAGTAAATACAAATAAGCAACTTGCTAATCTCTTTTAGTAGCTGTACAATAGTAGTGTCTTAAAGAACATTAGAGCTGATATTCTTGATGACCCAGTAGTACAGTTAGCACTAACTCAAATTCTTAATAAACTTGATGCAGTGAGGCTTCAGCAAGACAAGGCCTATTTAGACCTCTTTCATGCTGCTATAAAGAAAGAAAAGTGCATAGTATTCCTACTCTAGCTACTAGATCTGAAAAAGGCCTAAGTAAAGCTTTCTATATTTGTAAATGGATCCTAATCTCAGAGGACACCATCTGTGTCCTATGACAATGTGGTTCCTGCTAGTGATGACCATGTTATAAATATACACTTGGACTTTGAGGTGCTTACTATAAAGATGGGGTTATTAAAACCAGCCTTCTATAAAGACTAGTATAAAGAAGCCAGCAACAATACTTGTACTTGTGGATGCTTGTGGGGTTGGCCTTCATATCAGATAACTGAGAATTTTCCAAGTCAAGATCAATGATACTGTCACTTTTGTGTTGAAAGAAAGAATGTGAGTTATAAGGAAGTGTTGTCTCTATAAATAGATGCTTTTAACTAGTATAATGAGCATATAACACTGTTTTTTCTAGCAAAATGTAAATGTTGAAATTTTGACTGGCTACAAAAATGTGTAGACATTATTTTCAAAAAGCTCTGTTAAGGAAGAATCACCCATGAGGACATTGCCAGTGATGAATGTAACTTAGATATACTCCTAACATATGTTGGCTGAGAAAATGAGGCCATCAGTAAGACAGGAAGAGTTCTTTCACTATAATAAACTTGGCTGAGGTTGCTTCCGAGCTCAAGTCATCAGTTGATCAAAAGGAACCAAAAATGCACCTAGCGGAGACTTGGGAGCTTTGTACAAGATGATTGTAGAGACCTGGCCATTATGTGGCACCCTTTCACACTATAAAAAGGCCTTATGGTCTAGTAGCATGATTCCTCGTTTGGGATATTCAGAAATCACTTTCGAGGAGGTCCTGGGTTCAACTCCCAGTGAGGCCCGGATTTTTAGCTTATATTTATAAATTCGCTAACAAAAGCCAAGTTTATTGTTTTTTTACGTGATCAATGAAACAACTTCAGGTCGCGATTATATTACGTGCCCAATTTGGAGACGAGGTACAAATGGAACAAAGTTCCTTAGGGAACTTCCATCTAGACGATCTCCCTCCAGGTAAGTTTAAAACAGCATTCCGCGGGCAATTTCCTTACAAGACAACTAACCTTATACTAGATCAGCGCGACTTTCTAAGATACCTCGAGCCACGAAAGAAGTGGAGGAGGAGTGACCACATTCGCCGAATCAACTTCATGCGAACACTGGCTTTTGCGTCAACTCCCAATTTCTCTTTACACATTAAACGATCACATCAATACAATCAATTCTGATGGTCAGAGAAGAGATCCTATTGTTTTTGGCTCCACGTTACATGCAATGAGGACTTTGCGTGTAAATTACGAATTGATCTGTATACTAAGGCTACACACTGAATACTCTGCCTAGATAGGTTTAGTTTAGACTAAATTATCATTATTCTGGAATATAAGGTACTGGGGACGAAATTCGAAATGAGGAATCCACAAAGTGCTTTCTCCGACATCAATTCTCTTTGTCATCTAGACGGCGGACGACCAAAGGAAGACCTTTCTTTTCGTCTAACACAAGTCCTGCGAGAGTCATCCGAGATGTTTGCACAGAAGGCGAGATGATTTGAGAAAGGTTCCACACAATTCTGTCATTCGTCGAGGAGAATTCAAAGGTAGTGAGCAGCACAGACAACAAAATTTCTGAGAAATTAAGTCAGATGAAAAGCGAAATCTAGTTTGCGCAGTATCGCTTACTCATTTCTACTTGCGCAAACTTGTAACCACTGCGTGACAATTTCAGCAATTACATTTAGAGAGAAGATAGCTGGTTACTCACATGCACGACCTTCCGCCACCAAGGAACGACATCCTGTCAAACAAAGGCGATGTTGATCGGAAGGTTATGTGTCCGTTTTTGTCTTACGACTTACATTCCAGAATATATTCCTGGCAAACGTACTTGGGAATTCGACGCGGGGGCAGCTTCCGTGAGCCATCGCTCAGGCTTCCATTCCTTCGCATCAGGACCCCATACAGACTCAAGCCGGTTGCTGCCCGCGATGCTGACAAAGAGTGTAGTTCCAACGGGTATCGTGACTGTCGACGGTTGAAGATCTCCGTCAACATCTGAGTACGGAATAGTCTTCTCTTTCACAGCTCTATGCAGGTGAATCAATTTTCGGACCCTGCCGGAGAACGAAAGTTGAGCTTACGTGCGTCGTACAAAAGGAACCGGTGGATACCTGCAAGAAGTTAGTCAAGATAAGCATTCCGAGCTGGCCGTATTCTAGAAGTACCACGACTTACAGTCGGAGACTCTCTTTTATTACAGCGTCTAGAATAGGCAAAGCCATGACATCGTCGTAGTTCAAACGCCTTGAAAAGTTGCCTTCGGCCCGCTGCAGACGGAGCTTCTCGCGGACTTCGTCCCGGACTTGTTTTTGGACGGCAGGGTGTACTGACAAGAGGTACAAAATCCTAGAAAGAGCCGATGATGTCGTGTCCTGCGCTCCGAAGATAAGGACGCTAAACACAATTTTGTGATAAGCACATCATCTGTGTCAGCAGTGAACGTTAACTCACGTCAGCTGCCCAGTCAACTCTGCTTCACTGAGTTTTTCGGTGGCGGTCGCTCGGTTGTTCGCACGCACTACGTGAATCTGGTTTCAGCCGCCCGGATGAGATGTGTTGAATATGACTCACGTAGAACGCTAATAATGTCCTTTGCAGGGGAAGACTGGGTAGCCTCGGTTTCATTTTCCCGGATGATATCCTCCCGCTTCCTTCGCAGGATTTCAAGGGCTGTTTCATGCATGACATCGGACATACTTTTGACCTTTTGAACGGCTTGATTAGGAACCCATTCAACCAGTCTTCTCCTGAATGCGGGAGTGCCGAGTCGCGACAGGAAAGGAGCGAATTGCCGAACAAGAGAAAGGGAGAAGATGGTCGGACTGTTGGGATATTGTGAGAAAGAGACCACAGAAAAGTACGAGCGTTTGGATCATACATCAGGTCTTTAATAGCAGCTGTATATGGGTTTGTAGCAGGAGAGTCGAGTGGATCGAATGAGTAGCCAAGAATGGTCTGACCCACCATCTCCAGAGCTACTCTCGACATCCATTCGGACATGTCCATAATACTCTTCCCAGTCTCTTTGTTGCGACGCGTAGCCTCTCTATCGAGGACACCCGATAGCTGTTGTAGAATCAGAAACTAGGAACCAAATGATGACTCCAGTTGGAACATACTTTGTCCACAACTTCATATATGATTGGGGTTAACTGCCGAAGTTGGGTTACGGAGAAAACGGGGTTGACGATCTTTCTTTGCCTCTTATGATGATCCCCTAAAAGACGATGAGCATTCGTCACATTATTGGACGGCGGAAACATGAAGACCGATTGTAGCTACTAATCCCGGACCAAAAATAACTTTATTTGTTCTTCCGATACAAGCTTGCTTAGCCAACAAAAGTCGTAGACTGCTTGGGTACTCACTCGACGAAAACGGCCGTTTCTTCAAATGCATCTTGGTCTTTAACAATGATACTGTGGAGAGCCCTTGGATCGGAGATGTAAAGTTGTTCGTCCTGAAAACTCTCAAGTTCCGACTCAACCGAGAGGTGAAAGTGGCAACTCACTCCAAAGAATCCGTGGACTTTAACCATCCCCCCAAACCGCTCAACGAGTTCTTGGTGAAAGGGAAGGCCCTTGGAATTGAAAAGTTGACCGAGATTACCTTGAAAACACCTCAAAAGGTGCACAAAAGGGATATAATCACTCCCACCTTTAAACCAAGATTCCGGCGGGGGCCCATGTATATGCTTGAATGGTGATCCTACGAAGAGAAATCTAAATGTCCAACGTCCTATACGATAGAATAGGCCAAGAGAAACCAATATGAAGAATAGACGGAGCAGCATGTTCTGAATTGGGGGTTATGAATAACGGTGTAAAGGGAAACGACGGCAGCGATGATACATGCGAATGGTGAGCGAATTTATCAGCGAATGCGATTCATCTTCACGTGAGTTGCGCCACGGAACTTAGTTTTTACGCCGAGTGTCCGAGTCAGGACAGGGCAGATCCTAGACCAGCTTGAAACAGATACGGAGGACCAATGAGTAGGTCAATACAGAACCCACCTGCTCAAGATATCTATCAATGGGGCACAGCTCTGGCAGGGGCACAGTTCTGGCAGGGGGCACAGTTCTGGCAGGCACACATCACGTCATTTTTTTTAGCTGAGAATATAACCGCTTGCGCGATTCTTCCGGGAAGAGTGAAGTGACTCACAATAGTTGCTTTCAGATGCCGGAGTCCCTGTCATCGCTATCTACGTATGAGTCGCACTCCATCTAGAAATTGACGCTGATACTGTATCGGTATGTATTGGAACAGACAATATAACTTGATCTGGATGCAGAGCCTTAGTCCAAGTAGCCCTTAATACTTAAAGAAGGAAAAGCTAAGCTCACTCGCGATTTCTGGGCTCACAGTGAGGTTTCAAAAGACTACCCATCGGTACCTTCCTTCCTTATCATACCGCAAGGGAGACCGTCAAGTTCAGTTTCAATGGAGAACACGGTTACGTGTGTCCAGGGATCTTATAGGTTTCAAGTCTGTAACAAAGTTTAGCGTTAGCTACATAATTCAACCTGCGTGACACAGATGACTACGCCTTGCTCCTCCTTGTTACTAAATCATGTAGTCTTGGAACAAAATGAAGTCTGAAAAACCAGTGTGATGTAAGGGATGATAGGCTTGTCATCACAAGTATTCCCGTACATCGAACCGCATGAGGGAGTTCAGCCTGAGGTCGACCGGGTGAGTGTCATATCAACTGCGCGGAGAACAAGACAAGAATTGATGACCCTGTCATCTCGGACTCGGTATCCGTGCGTTGAAGTTCAGCTGTTTGTGACAAGTATTCATTAATCATTTTGATCATCGTGTGAAAAATCGATCGACTTTGCCGCCCCATCGTTCTCAGAAGTGGGTAAATACCCAAGTAAGTTACAGTAGTAACTCCAGCACATGAGCTCACTTGGCAGAATTAAAATGGCACCATATCATGAAGATTCTACTTCTAGTAGCGAAGACGACGCACCAGAGACCGTCTCACTCGCCCAATCAAAACGGAACATAAAAAAAGGAGACGACGCATTGCAACGGGTCCACGCGGCGGAAAAAGTGAAGAAAAAGCTGCGAAATAAGGAGAAAGATCGCCGATTGAAAGCCCAGGCGGAGAACAGCAAACGCAAGCAAAGAGGACGCAATGATGGAGATACGAGTCTCCAGGCTCGAATGAAGAGGGCTATGCAAGAGGCAGCCGAAGAAATCGATAAGGACGGCCATTCGGGCGACAGTGATGAGGATGGAGAAGAGTTTAAGGGTAGAGATGGTAATTCAGATGAAGAATACGGGCAAGGAAACGATGATATAAATGCCAACTCGGAGGATGATGAAAAAATGGATTCTGATGAAGCCTGGTCCCCTAAAACTAATCCAAATCATCTTCCAGACCACCTCTTCACGTCTGCCTTTGCCTCTATATCTACAAAAGCAGCATCGAAAGGCGAAGCAAAGGAACCCCCACCGGCCGCGCGCAGTAAACCCAGAAAACGGGTCCGCAGCAATGCAGCACCTAAGGATGTCCTTATCGGGTACGGTCTCTACCTACCTGTGACCCATTCTTACTATACTGAAATTGGACGTGTAAAGATTGCGTACAATCAGAGTGCTTTCATCCAGTACAGTTGCTGGGGCATCTACGCTGCCAACAGCCAAGGTTAAGAAGTTTTTGAACCGCAGTTTAGGTCTCAAAGGCCTTAGTTCCAAGAGAAGAGGATGGGAGCGAAGACCCGGTACGTGCCAGCTCTCATATTCGGCCCGGTGCTCATGTGCAACAGTGAATCTGGGTGTTATGAGACGGAATGGACCTGCTGCGAGTTTCGTACGGAGTTGATAGAGAAATCAATCATGTTTCTCTGTTTCCTGATCATGACGTGAGGAGCAAGTTCCGGGCTGGTCAGTGAGTTCAAAACATCCGACCCCGCATCTTCTTACATCCCCATCAAGCTCTAAATGCCAAGATATCAAAAGACCAAGTTAGTGGATGCCACCTTCCGCCAGTTGTAGGACTAGCTAACTATTTCATCAGTACCGGGCTCACCAAGGTGTGAATTGAGTGGAGTCTTGTTCAGTCGACTGCTTGATGGGTCGTGGAAGGCGAAACTGGCACATACGCGACCTATCTGTCCCAATTTCAGGTTTCTAGATCCACCATGCTACTTTAATCTATTCACAATCAATCTAGCGATAGTATCTGCCTTGTCGCTCGGTCGAGCTCCTTGGCTTGGCTGGGAACTGTTCTTGTACTTCTGGGACGCAGAGTAATATGCATCTATCAGCTCGAATTGGACTGCAATTGACGCCGAGGGAGGAGCCATTTGACTATCCTGATAAAGACCTAACAACCCCAAAAACACCTCCAGCCGTCGAGTGGCTTCTCGGGCTCGTGTTCGTCCCTGGACTTTGAGTGTTTTGACGTTAAGAGCTCATGTCAAAAATTTTACTTCGACTTATGGAATCGACAATCATACTTTAAACACGACATGAGAAACAGAATCGGACAGTCTCCAACAAGTCTCTTCTCAATCAGCCCGATATTATCTACTACAAATCGTCTTTACGCCTGTAAACCCATCATTTGATATACGCAATATCGCAGGATCATCAATATGAGTTCCACGACGACACTGGGAAATATTATGATGCCTTGCTGCCCACATTGAATCGATAACATGCTATCAGGTTTTGTGAGTTTCTAAGTAAATTCATTTGGGTAAGTCCGCGAAATGCCGAAGACACTAACTCCTCCCACCTCTTCTAGTCGCCCGGCGAATTGCTGGAAGGCCTAAGTATCCTCTAGAGTCGGATGCCAGAAAGCGCAAACGAAATCCCGAAAGAATCGCTTTGGTGGCGTCGTTTACCGTGGATAATAATATCAAATATTGTGCATTGCGATCGATACGGAGGGATTACAATACATCGTCAAGTCAAGCAGAGCTCGAGTCCTTCATACCGGCAATTTTCATTAACGGCCTTAACACAATGCCATTCTGCTCAAGTGGATCTCTACCGGGGATATTGATATGTAATAGCGATCGTCTCAGAGTATTACATCGTCAGGTGAAGTAAAACTCCTCCTTCCAATCACACCAGTAGCGTAGCTTCGTATGACTGTGGAAGGTACGTGGCATGGGGCACTACCAGTGAGCAGCAACATCACACAAGATTTCCTTGTGAAGTATACGATCACTTTCGGGTAATCGAAACTTGCGATCTGAAAGAATTTTGGTAAAGTATCACAAATCACCCTTCGGACAGCCAGAACTTGCAATAAGCTGTGCCAGGCGTGCGCGGCGCTAAGCAGCTACATCAATCTCGGTCTAGGATCATGAATCATCATATCAATAACCGTAGCCCCTAGAAACCTTCTCTGGAAATTTTCCAAATCTCGGCCTCCAAATCCGCAATAACGGACAACATGTGCAAAACATATGTCTTAAAAGGGGATTTCTTATTGTTTGATTTTTTTTTCGTCTAATTTTTTTTTCACTTAACGTGACATTGGCGCACAACTAGCCTATAACTGGCTAGATCTTGAGACAGTTTACCACCTGGAATGCAAATCCTCAGAACAGGTGCCTTGGCAAGAACGGACTTCAATTTTCTGCGATGGAAAACATTCCATTCAAAGGGGTCTCAACAAAAAATTTGGTATATAGGGTTAGATTTGTTTTTATTGTCAGTTGGGCTGGACTAACTAACTATATACTGACTCAGATTACCAAATGTGGCTATCAGGTCTTTTGGAAGTATGAGACCTGGACCCAAGTAAAACTAGTTATGCCCTGTGCCTTTGGCATAGGTCTAACTTGTTGGGGGCTTTATTCCCTGACCCCTGACTGAGACTCAGTCCTAATCTTGCTGTGCTCAGTTAGGGCTTTGACATCTAACTCAATGTTTAGTTTTTAACTCTAACTTTCCTGTGCTCAGTTAGAGCCTTGATTTCAAAAGTCAATGCTTAGTCTCAACCCCAACTTCACTGCACTCAGTTAGGGCCTTAATTTCAACATTCAATTCTTAGTCCTAACTTTAACTTTGCTGTGCTTATGATTTTAAAACTCAATGCCTAGTCCTGGCTCCAACTTTGCTGCACTTAGTTAGTGCCTTGATTTCAAAACTCAAGTTGTTTAGTTAGATCTTTAATTCTAACTCAATGTTAAGATCCAGACTCTAACCTTACTTTGTAAAATGTTTTTCAAAGTGACTTATATAATGTGAAATTTAGTATATCAATAGCCTAATGTTGTTAAAGCTTCACTCATCAGCTGAATTCAATGTTAGTTAACATTAATCAAAAAATCAATAGGCTAATACATACTTTCTTGTTCTAAAAACAAATTTTTAAGCATTTTTATAGCACAAAATAATAAAATTCACTTCTATAATAAGATATTCAGTATATCAATAGCCTAGAGTTGTCAAAGTTTCACTGATAAGCTGAATTTGTTTGTCAACATTGATCAATCAATAGAAAGGCTGATATACACCCTTGATATATGGTTTCTTTCTACAGCTTTGGAGTCATATTTGGTTTAAAAACTACTAAAGTGTAAAAAACAGTGTTTATAAGATTGTATTTAGCCTTTTCCACACCTGGAGGCTCTCCAAACACTTTTACAAAGGGTCAAACAATAAGATATATACTTTAAAGATATTTTACATAGTTTAATTTTTTTTATCTATTCTAATGATTAAAATGAACAAACTCTTAGCTGACTACTATAAAGGCAGGTTTTTGTTTTTTTGTCATTATATTATCTTTTTATTACCCTAAAAGGTAAATTTTTAGTTAGTCTTACCATAAAAGACAGATTATTAGTCAGCATTAGTCAAATCTGACAAATCTTAGTCAGCCTTACACAAGTAAATTGAAAGCTAATGAAATTTTCAGGAGCCATTGCATTTTATATAAGATCATTCTAAATATTAATATCATTTATCACTATATTTATTTATTTCACACACTTTATGGATTCACTTGATTACCTATAACAGAACATTTTTTGAACTTTCTAAGACTAAAGAACATTTAAGATACTTTTTTTAGTTTATTCATATTCTACATCTTAGACAATATATTATAATATTTATATATATTTAGTAGTGTCTCTCAGCACTGCCTATTTGGTTGTAGGATTATATAATGTAAAGCACTACCTTACTTAGATATCTATAGTCACTCTTAAATTATTTATTTGAACTTATAGATGCATACTATAAGCTATAAGCTAATAGAAACATTGTATTTTTTAAGTCAAATTTATATTGACTTATGCTATAGAACTATATTAAATCTCTAAAGAAGTTCTCCTTAGTAATGTTTGCTAGTGACTATTCTTAGTGATATAGACACTTTGCTTTCAAAATGAACATTGATGTGCTCCTATGCCACCTAGCTGCCATGCAGAAAAACCAGAAGGAAGACCTAGAGTGCATTGGCAACCAGATAGGGTAGCTGGCAGTAGGATGTGGATGAGGGCAAGTTGGTCATTGTCTCAGAGAACAAGAGCTGTGGATAGTAGGGTGAAAAAGGGGTGCAAGTAAAAGGAGTTACTAATGTTAGCCTAAGTTGCTAAACACTAATAGTATGTCACTAAACAAACAATGGAATAGGAGTAGAAGGCAAAGCAGTATGGGATAGGGATGTCAGTAAGGTAAATGGAAGTTGTTAAGTAGGAAAGGGGTCAAGAACATATCATTAGGTAAATGACCACTAAGAAGATGTTGCTAAGGTAGGTAAAAACCTAGTGACAAGGAGGAAAAAGGGAACAAGAATGTAAGTCAAACAGGGAGTAACTAAGGGAACACATGAGATTTGTTGCTAGCCATAGTCACTAATGTTGCTAAGACACTAAAATGCAAAAGCACCTATACTTGGTACTATGCTAAATCAAGGATGAGGTCACTAAGGCTTATCACTAAGCTGTTAACAAGAGTAAGAGTGAACAAGGATGAGTTCTAAAGCTGAGGGAGATACTGAGGGACAAGTACTTGGGGTTGCTCTATCCATTTCTTCATTGTTCTACTAGGTATGTACAGGGGGTATTTATACTGTTTGTAAGTAATGTAGCCTAAAAAGAAAGATGGTTACTGCAAGTAACAGCATCTGCCAAAATGCATGCTGAGTGTCAAGATGGTAACCAAACATAAGTATTCAATGTCAAAAAGTGCATACTATGTGTCAGAATGAAAATAAAGAGCATACTAAACATCAGTATCTGAAGTGTAGATACCATCCAAGTATATTAGTAGTAATCAAGAAAAATGAAAGGTCCAAGAAGTCACATATTCATATGTTTCTTTTGAAAGTGAAGGGCCTATGTTGCTAAGGATTGTCACTAGCAAACATTGCTAAGGTGGCTTTTGGTGAGGTTGTTTTAGATATATGGTCTAGGCTCCACATGATAAATGCTTGTGATCCAAAAATTCCTGTGGTTGCTAAGGTCTCATGCAAATCTTGTGCTGATCCTCAGGTACTCAGTGACAGATGGATCTTATCAACATATAGACATGTGACTTCTTAGACTCTTCATTTTTCTTGTCCTGATTACTAACATACTTGAATGGCATTTACACTTCAGATACTGACATTTGGTATGCTCTTTATTTTCATTTTGACATATAGTATGCACTTTTTGACATCAAATACATATGTTTGGTTACCATCTTGACACCCAGTATGTATTTTGGCAGATGCTATTACTTACAGTAACCATCTTTCTTTTTAGAATACATTATTTACAAACAGTATAAATACCCCTTGTATATACTTAGAAAAACAACAAAGAAATGGACAGAGCAACCCTGAGTACTTGGTCCTCAGTATCTCCCTCAGCTTCAGAGCTCATTATCATTCACCCTTGCCATTGTTAATGGCTTAGCAATAAGCCTTAGCAACCTTGTCCTTGATTTAGTGTGGTACCAAGTATAGGTGCCTTAGTTTTATAGTGTCTCAGTGACATTAGCAACTATAGCTAGTGACTAGTCCCATGTGTTCCCCAAGTTCCTTCCTATTTGACTTATATTCTTACCCTATTCCTTCCTTGTTGCTGGGCCTTTACCAACCTTAGTAACATCTTCTTAATGATTATTTACCTAGCAACTTGTGCTTAGTTCCTTTCATACTTTAGCAACTTTTGTTTATCTTACTGATATTTATAGCACATACTGCCTTGCCCTCTATTCCTATTCCATTTTTTGTTTAGTGACTTAGCAACATACCATTAGTGTTTAGCAACTTAGGCT
>JABCKS010000096.1:8198-36143 GCA_018851325.1 Termitomyces sp. DKA19
AAGACGTCCAATGAGGGACATGGATCCGAGAACGACCACGTAGTTGATCATATCACGTCGAATTTTGTCACACCGAAAAATCGAATCGCGACAAAATCAATTACGCTTTGACCGAAATCTTGGATTCTGTTTGGTATCTCTGATGAACGATCTTTACACCCTGCAAACGTGTCATGTGATCCCCAAAGTCATCGTCCGCAACAATGATCATATAGTGAGTCCGATACCTATGCTCTTATGGCTGTGATTATTCACGCAGAGTACAAATGATCAGATGACACAATGAGAGTATGCTTAGGGATTGGAGTACAATAAAATAAACTTGAGGTACAACATAACGAAATGTATGTGGCGAATTCTCTCTACAACTTTGTTCTGTGTTTTTGAAGATTACTAGAAGCATCTCTCCCTCTTGCATTTGATAGAGATCATTGGGCATTGTTTCCCCTTGATGAAATCTATATTATGAAGTTCCTCAACATGGAGTTCACGATCAAAAATCCACTGGAAGTGTGTAATCCATATCTTCTCCCCAAACTCAAATTTAACTAAAATGGCAAGGTATGGCCAAGAAAACAGTTTTCGATACGCATTCCTTCCTTTCCCTACATTGAAGCGGCCTCTCCTGCGTTTGAGTGAGGAGAGGCTCAATGAGGAGATATCCACTCAAGAATCCTGTGACGATTCACTACCCACCTTCCACCATGATGCACCCTCTACTGAAGTGACATATCGGACCTCATTTCGTCATCTTCAATTTGGCGACAAAATTGCGTCCGTGCCAAGGTGACAATCGAGCAACTGACCAAAGGTCGCAAGCATGTCAAACGGAGATTGTCCATGCAGTACGAACTTGTATATGATCAATGGATGAAGGTCAAAGTACCTTCCAGCTTCAAAGGCGTAAGACTCGCATGAACGAGGATAACAGCGAAATGGTAGAATATGCTCTAAGAGGAGGTAGTAACGAATGTGGCGGGGCTGACTCAGGCAGTCTCCAAAGAAGCGGTAGGAGAAGCAATACAAAGGGATATCAGACTCGTTTGGAGGCCAAGAAGGATAGAACTGGTACCGTCTATTGATTTATTCCTCCATCGTTTATCTCAAGCTATGAGACCGGATCACATCACGTATATATCAGGGATGGAGAACGGCTATCCCAACAACCATGTGTATCACGTGAATTCATTCATGACCGCAAGTAGGACTTCTGGTTAACGAAGGTTCTATACTTGTTCAAGGGATCAGTAACACTTGACGACTCGAGGGTCGTATTCGCACAGGGACTGTTTATTCCATTATTTCGTTTGCATCCTGTGATCACCAAATCTTTGGCTGGATCTGAACTCGTAGTCTTTATCAAGAATGAAGGATAAGTCAAGACCAGTCATAATGTTGATACGACCATCGATTCCATCCCCGAATGTCCCTCTTCGGTGATACAGCTGCCATTCTCTACCGATGAGATCGTTTCTTGGTTGATATACGAGTGTACCGGAGGTTCTGTCAGTGCATCTTCCATTCTGATTGTAAACATGACTTTCTGTTCTGAATCACTGCGCAATCTGGAACGTAGGACAGCGATTGCACAAGACAGGCAACTCTCAAATTGACTAGCTGCCAGAACTTTAGACAGCTCGCTGTAAGACTTCTCTGGTTCTTATGCGCACTGGACCCACACCATTGCTAGGGCATGTTCCCATGATAATCAATTCCAACATGTCGATGATGCAGACCAATTATGTCACAAATAGATAATCTCATGATCCTTCGAACGGGGTTGCCCCAAGTGGTACTCCAAGTTTTGGTGATACTCTTCTTCCGACTCCACTTGCACTACAGGCGTAGAGTTGTACATTGACAATTCTAAAGAGCATGATGTTCCACTGTACAAAACACTCAAGTTCTTCTAGAAGGGGAGAAGGTCAATCATTACTCAAAGTGTTGTATGGAAAAATTCCGTCAGTGCGTTCACTCCAGTCACAAAGTCTCAAGCGCTTAAAAGTTAAACCATGTAACGAGGGGGACTTCAAGTTCGAAGTTTTCCGCAGTTAGCAAGCGGCTCGTGCTGGGCTGCGCGTAATTCTGGGGTCCTAATGTCAACCAAACCAGCGCGTCTTCCAGCATTCTGATCGACGATCGTCGTGGAGGGGAAGAAGGGTGAGAGAAATTGATGTCTCCATATACCTGAATAGAGAGGGGAAAGCGCTTTGACATGTAACCCGTATCATCGCCATCTGCCCATTGACGCCGGAGGGAGCAAGAAAACGCCTTTCGTCCCGATCTCCGAAGCGCGCTTACATACATACATACATACATACATGGCTGCACAGAGATAATGAGGCAATTACAGAACCATTCCCATAGCATCAGGCGGTGTCGTCTCGTATTTGGTGAGAAACAGATGGCTCAGAAGCAGTTCCCAAGTGCTTAACATGACCAAGAGCTCACGCGAGGGATCGGACGTCGAGCTTCGAGAGACTCACAGGCCATTCACTTAACCTCAACGCTAAATCTTCCGACACCCAGGAACTAGGCGCAGCAGATGATGCACTACACAGTTTGGTTTGATATTGAGAGACACAAGGGGACTAGCCTGGGATATGTCAGGTCAGTGGCCATGAGTCCGAAACAGCCTGTCAGGCCGCGTCATGGGACCCTAAGATTCGATGTATCTACTGAGAATTCCAATGGTCGACAGGGAGCCAGCGCCAGTCGTGGATCTCGCCGGGTATCACTATACCATAATGATAACGTTCATCGCCATCTGAGCCATTGTGCGTTTATTCTAGCCAGCCATTCCTCTGTGACAAATAACGTCACAAAACCAAGCACAAGAACATTGATAGAAAGATACATGTATCATAATCATAATATAGAAGCAAAGAAGTTCGTCAGATCTTGGCATGGCCACACAAGGGATACGTAGTTGTCGGCCTCGCGCACGGTCAGGAGTCCATCCATCCATGAGGTGGTTGGGTTCCTTCCTCAAGGCTGCATGCAGATCGAACAAGGAACGACACCGAGCAATTCAACGCTACGCAGCTTCACACAACCTAACCTCGGTCCTTCAATACCGCCGGAACGGCCCCATTCCATTTCCATTTCCATTTCCAAGATATACATACACCTTTTTGTTTTCAGAGTGTGTCAATGTCAATGCCAAGAAGGAACAAAAGAAACGACTACAAGATATGATAATCAGCAAGTCCTTCGTCATCGTCGTCGTCGTAAATCAAGAATCCAAGAAAAGAAAAGAAAAGAAAAGAAAAAACAATATGTAGCGCTATGTAATGAATGATAGTAATACGACCCAAAGACAGTTGGTCAAACACATATCCAGCCTCAACAAGAGTGGGAGTGGGAGAGCATCAAGCATAGTAAGAGCGAAAAAAAAAACAAAGAAGAACAAGCAGGGTGAGAGGGAAGAGGGGGGGAGGGGGAAGGGGAACCAGGGTGAGCGAGGGGGGGGTTATGACAACACTCCACGAACCATCCCGCTCACGGCTCATCAACCTTGACATTGACCCCGGCCCCCTGCATCTGCTTATGCCTAAACGCCGCATTGATGCTCGACTGCGTCAAATCCTGCCCCTTCCTCTGCGCAGGCGTGTTCGCACCAGACTGCGACGGCGACATCCCAAACCGCGGCGTGATAAGCCCGCTCCCGCCCGCGCCGAACAAAAACCCGCCCGTGAGCCCGTCCATACTGTTATACCCTACCAAACACGTCAATCAATCAATCATTCATTCAACGTGTTGGGGGGAAGTGGAGGGGGAAGGGAGGGGGGCACTAGACACAAGAGACAGACACGGAGCACGCACCAGGCACGATAACGCTATCCCAGAACCCACTGCCCAATATATGATCCATCGTCAACGAGCCCATGCTGTCTTCCGGCGGATCAGGCGCCATCGTCGGCGGGAACGTCGACACGTCCGCCACGGGCCCCATCTCGCTCTCGAACCCGAACGGGTTGAGGCTGTACCCCGGCTCCGCGCCAAACACGCTATACAGCGCGTTCGCAACGGCGCTCGCCGTGGATGGACTCGTGTCGCCCGGAGTCGAAGACGCGTCGGGCTGCTGTGGCTGCTGCTGTGGTTGGGGCTGAGGCTGTTGGGGCTGGGGTTGGGTCTGGAATGCCTGGGCATCGACGCCGGACCCTTCGATCTCGGGGGCGTTGGAGGTGGTGCCGCTGCCGCTGCTCCTGGCGTTGATGAGTGCGCGGAGGAAGTGCGCGTACAGCGCGGGGGTATGCTGGGGGTTGGCAGCGGAGCTCTCGAGCGTATTCGCAACATCCGCTACGAGCGACAGCGTGCGCTGCTCGTCGTCCAAATAAGGGTGGAATTCCGGGCGCACGAGCTACATAGTCCACATCAACATGACAATGACATGATGCGCACAAAGAAACGAGAAACGAACCTTGAGCAAAGTCAAGAGCGCATACGACGTCATGACACAATGCGTGTCGGGCGCGTACTTGATGTACTCCTTCGGGCCGAGGTAGTCGCGCACGAGCAGCGCGCACGCCGTCGCCGACGAATGGCACTGCGCGAAAAAGTGACCAAGATCGATCGGGGACCGCTCGAGTGCGTTCTGGAGCCCGAACGAGTTGATGACAAGCACCGAGTAGTTGTAATAAAACTGCGCGATGGATTTCTTGTACTCGGCCAGTTGGCGGTCCATGCCTACTCGCGGCGTTGGTTGGAAGAGCTTGCATACGGGGGAAGGGGGGGGACTTACCACTCCAGTTCCGATGGACGATCCAGGTGTCTTTCCAGGTGAGGAGATGGGCCTCGAAACTCTTGATGATGAGCATATAGTCTGAATGGACCTGCAGCCCCGAGGGCGTGTCCATGCCCGAGTACAAAAAGTCGAGACACCGGGAGAGCACGCGCTGGAGTTCCTGTAGGTCGGGGATCGCGTGAGCGACAGAGGCATGCGCGCGGGGGTCGACTTACGGCATAAGCACATATCGACGAATCGGAGGGCGACGCGATGGGCGACGAGCACCACTGCGTTGCGTTGCGGATGATGGCGCTTGGGAAGACATCAGACACACGCTGAACGAAGAGAACAACGGCTCACTCCTCCTGGACCGAATGGGGCTTGCCCATCTGCGCACTAAAGCTCCTATCGAGACAATAACACAAGATCCAAGTCCGCTCCCTATTGTGCACCTCCAAATCGCGCGCGCGCCCCTCCTCGGTATCGATGCTCGTCATTGTGGTCTTGCGATGGAGATTCAAATCAGTAGCCATCCTGGGTTATCGTCAATACGGCGGGGGGTTGGAGACGAGCGGACGGACCTGATGCCCATGCCAAGCAACAACCACGTCTTGTCCTGCTCGTACCTCTCTACGGCGCCGCAGCCCCAGAGGACCAGCAGGAGGTAGGCCTGGACGATCTCGAGAGACTTGTAGCCCTGGGCCGGGACGCTGAAAGCCATCTTTTTGGCGAGCTCGGTGAGGCGGGGGTGGAGTTCGGGGTTGGCGGAGTAGTACTTGGAGGCGATGGAGCAGACTGGATGGGTCAGCGGGAGCAGGAGGACGGAGAAGAGACGCACTGGTTGTGAGGAGAAAGGGGGAGCGGGAACAGACGAGGGAGGGCGTGTGGAAGGCGCGGTCGAGGAGGTTGCAGTGGATCTGTGCGGGAGCTGCTGTCAGCGGCCAGGGCTGGGTTGGGGGGGACGTACGGCGATGCGATCAAAGAATCTGCGGCGGCGTGAGGAGGGGGGGACGGACAGGAAAGATGCAGACGTACATGTTGAACAGCGCGACGACATCCTCGGTGCTTACAAAGCTCAGCATCTCGGGCTGGATCTGGCGCTCGATGTAGAGGCGCCGGAGGGGCAGGATGGTCATTGGGCCCGGCTTGAAGTAGTTGTCGCTGGCGACGCCCATCTGCGGCTTCTCGGCCCCACCGAGCGAGTTGCGCGCCTGCAGCGGGCTCTTTTTCGGATTCTGCGCCCTGCGGTTGGCAAGGCTGGCCTCGGCAAGCAGGCCGAGCGGGTTCAGCGCGTTGTCCGGCAGCGAATGCAGCTTCGGGCTGCCCGGCTCCTGCGCCGCGTACGCCGGCTGCGGCGGCGGCGGCGGCGGCGGCGGCGACGGCGACGACGCAAGGAGCGCCGACGTGCCGGCCGCCTGGGCCGACGGCGACGGCGACCGGGAGACCATGGCCGAGGCGATGCCGGGGTTGCCGACGGAGCGCAGGACGGTGTCGAGGGCGCGCTCCATCTTGCGCAGGGAGCGCGTGAGCAGCTCGTGTTTCCTTATGGGGCAAGTCAGAACACCCGGGAAAAGAGCGGGGCAGGCCACGCACTTGGACGTGCGTTTGCCGCGGTTGGACTCCTCAAAAATGCACTCGTGGTTGCCTGCCGTGCAGCGCTTGCAGGGCCCGCCCTGCTCGGCGCCCACGCACTTCATCTTCAGGCGGCGGCACACGGTGCAGGCGCTGCAGTACATAGAGTCGATAACTAAGCGAGCGGAAAGAACAGACGCCTACCGTGAGCCGCGGGTGGGCTTGGGCTTCGGCTCGTCGTGCTCGTCGTCCTTGCGCGACTTTTTGCGGGCGGGCGGGTCGTTGGCGGAGACGACCGACGCCGGCCGCTTGAACAGGGGGGGGTCGGGGTACATGTGCTCCGTGGGGGGCGTGCCGAGGGTGTCTGAGCCGGCCGACGACGGCGACGAGTAGGTGGGCAGGACGAGGGGGTGCTGGTGCTGGAAGTGCGAGTAGTACGGCGGATACAGCGTCAGCGCAGGGTCGATCGGGATCGACGGCGACGGCGGCGGCGGCGGCTGCATTGGGGGCTGCATGGCGTTGTGGCGGTGGTGCACGTCGTCGTGCGGGCAGCAGAGGTCGTCGGGCAGGTCGTCGTGCAGGCGGCGGTCGTCGTCGTGCGGGCCGTCGTGCTGGTAGTAAGGAGGAAGCGCGTCAGTCGGAGATGCATAGTAAGCAAAAGATGCAGCCATCGCAGGCCGCCAGCTCTGCCATTGACTTTTTAAACTGACCTCGTTGAGAATATCCAGCCGGAACGGATGCCCCCAACTCTCACTTGTCACGTCGTCCGAGCTGTCGATTAGATCTCCTGAGAACTCAATCCGATCTCACATGCACTGGTTCAATTTTTTGTCCAAAAACAACCGGGGTTCTTTCTAGTGCCCCACCGGCACCGATCATCCCAAAAGAAAAAAAAAAAAACAATCTGTTCTCGTAGTCCAACTCCACAGCTCCCTCTCAAGGGCTTCAAACTCTGCCTCACAAACGTTAAATCTTCACAGGCGCAGTACCACCAGGTGCTTGAGCCTAATGGCCCACTCTCATCACCCTTCCTCCTGTAGCATACCACTTTACGTACCCCCTGCATTTTCGTCTGTCTTTGCCTTTGATCCTTACCGCAACCGTTTCTCCCCAAGTCAGCCCGATCCCGTTTTTCTCCACGACTCTGGCAAGCCCCACCAAAACAATCCTCCGAGTCTCTTTTCATTACGTACCATACGCTTGTCCGGGGCTTCTGGAAATCTCTTGTGGCTACTTGTCCGTAAACCAGAGCATGAAAACCTCCTGACGTGGTTCCTCGGCAAGTCCAGGACACGCCTATGGCAGTACAGGTTCCTAACGTTGGACTTACGTGACATAGATACGTACGTATTCGTCTTGGCCGCCCTAAACTGCGACCCTTGCAAAAAATATCACCCCCTGCAGTAATACCATCAGCGATCTATTATGCGGATGAATGAATTAGATACTTCACGGATCTGGGTCAGATTTTTGGACAAGAGGTATCCAAAAAAAGAAATTCCAAGATACCGCCCGACCTGCCTGATATGGAATATTATATAATAGCCGTTGAAGGTCTCACATATGTCACCCAATTATTTGGGGACGGAGTGAATGAATGACTGAGTGAATGAACTTTGTTCATACCGCCGGCAACCGCAGTCCAGGGCTGAGGCGGAGGTCAAGTAATGTACGCCCACCGTGAGTCATGACGTCCGCGTGATGTTGCAAGTCTGGACCATGTTGTGTTATCTCTTTCCTTACATATTCGTCCCTGGCTTGGGAAATGGATTTCTATGACGTTTCAGCGTGTTCTGCATATGCAAGTTGTGCTCTGCTAAGCAGCAGTTTGGAGGCATTTAACAAATTGGGATGCAATGCAAAGATTAGCTGGTGTCGATTAGAGTCCACCATTGATGAATTTGGTGGATAGTGCCAAGTTCAGAGGATGTTGAGATGGATGTAGCACACGTGCTTCATCTACAGTGTCAGTGCCTTGCGTATCCTCAAGTTCAGTAATACAATAGTCATCTTCTCGACCAACACTGCTGGAATTCTGCCACTGGAGCAAAATTCAGAACAAGAGAGAAAAACAGAATACTTGCATTATGTTCGTCGTAGCTGCCCCAGTACCCCGAGGCCCAGAACCAGGTCATCGAGCGGATCGTTGAATGTGTTTAATGCGTGTTAATATAAGGTAAATGATGAAAAAGTTTGCTAATACATACATGGACTTCTGACTGGGGTTTGATTTGCGAGTTTAACACGTGAGTACTAGTTACCAAGTTCTACAAGTATTCATTTCCACTGGTTCCATACCTACGGTCCTGTATCTCTCACACTGCGAAATTCTAATCTTGCTCGCACAACGCACACGTTGGAGTCTTGGTTTCTCGATATTTCATCTGCAAGATCACCCAGCATCTAATACACTGAGCCTTAGGCAGATGTACCTTGGTCTTATGCTCGACTCTTGTCTGCGGTGGATGGTCTGAAAATCAAAGCAATTGTATATGTCGTCCTTCCCACATTCGTGGCGTCTCTGTGTCGTTGCCGTAATACTCGCAACTCATCTGGCGGGTGAAGTCTCCAGTGCGTATATCCTATCAATAACGATCTAGACTCTGGCCGTATCGTCATTGCGCAGAAGATCAAAGGCTCCTCAGAGGCCACTTGTTAGAACTCTATCCTCTCAATATGCACACGCACCACCTAGGCCTATGTAGCGACAACATGATCCCCGATCAGTCTAACTCGCATCAGGTCCCGAAAACTCGGGTGACACGATCTGTTTCCTTGACCGACGTCGGGTAACCATATGTCCCGAGCGAGCGGTACCGTTTTGATTTCATCAATGTTCCTACAAGCTTTGTAGTCCAGTTTGAGGACTACTGTATTATATATATATATATATAGGATCGTGAAGGTGTTTCTCGTAGCGCTCGGGCCATGACGTGTGTTTCGTTCGCGACGGGTATTGCAACATATACGCGTTAGCGCAGACGGGCTTTCGTGCGTCTGGTTGAGAATTGATTACCCCTACCATGGCTTGATCAGGGTCTATATTGTGAACAGCGGGTTGGACCTACAATGACACTGAATCGAACTCTGTTGCATCCCGCAGACTTGTCCACACACAGAGGAAACGCATAGCAGGTGACTCTGTCTTTTCTCGAGCACTCGAGCACTCGAAAGAAGACCGGTGTTGATGACGGCGCAGCCCCGTCAACGACCACATCAAGGTCAGCTAGCGTTACCATGAAAAAATGTTATCAATAACCATTTACCGCTAAATCTCTCAATGACCATGTGTACTTCTTGGGAATTAGGATCCAGATGTTCTACCCAAGTGAATCAACAAGCTTCTTCCTTCTCGGCCGGGTCCTAACTTGTCATACTCACCCTTTTTCTCACATGCCACATGGTCTTCGCAATTGGTCCACCCTAATCTGAGCTGACTATTTGCGGTTCCGTCCCGGGCCCAATTGCTACCATACCATACTCGCGGATCTCACTTACACACGGTGAGTGAATCTCAAGAGGTGCCTGAAGATCAAATTCAAGTCGTACATATCTACACATAGGGCGCCTTATTCCCGGAGTCTCGGCATCTCACCTGAAGCAATATGATATTTATGGCCGAAGTTTCCCAACCACTATGCGGCATATGACGAGTCCTTTTTTGGTGCGGCGCTGAGGTCAGTCTAGTGCAACTAATCGTCATATTTCAGTGTTGGCTAGAGGCGGATGGGCGCGACCTGGCTGACGGCGCTCGGTAAGCTGTTCGAGAAGACGCGGGCTTGGGAGCAGACTCTATTGATGTGTGGCGGCTTCGGACCGTAGGGGTTCTTTATCGGAGGTGCAGGGTGCCGAAAATATTAGAATAATAAAGATGAGTAGATGAGGTAATAACATTCCGCAAGTCCTGAAAAAGAAACTATAGACTTGGTTCAATCGTCAATATTGATAGTCCTAAACATATGTGAATGGTTGCACAAGACTCAATCCATAATGGAAGTGTACCCTGTATAGATTGTCTCACACGAGCGAGTATCTGAAATGCTGCTGGTGTGAAACCTGTTTTCATCCGGAAAAGAAACGGTATTACAGTTTCTTGCAACTTGTCAGCTTTGTCTGACAAAACAGCAACTCACTTTTCGGACCTTCCCAAAGAATGGTTCAGGGAAACACCGTTGGCAACTTCAGCAGTGAAGCTTCAAAAGTACAATGGATCTTTATTGAAATCGTCCCTTTCTTCTAAATCTGAATAAAACCTTCTTTTGTCCTTCGTACTATTTTGAATAGTAAGGCTACCTAGTTGGCAAATCAACTCACATGCCCATGTGCTTTGTAACAGATACATGCAGACTTCGAAAAGGGAGATGCTAATTATACGGGGCACTATGCAGACTTCGAAAAGGGAGATGCTAATTATGCGGGGCACTGTGATCATGGTTTTATCATTATCGGAAGCGATACTTGGCAATGCCTGCATGTGGGAAATCATCGTTAGCGGTACCCCGAGGACCTGGTTCAGGATCGTACGACCACGAGAGGGGGGCCACTTATTTACGGGATGCTATGCGAGATATTACTGCCGACGAGGGATTCCATAACTCTTGCAATTCCTACCACATGATAGGGGTAATTGAAAAAGACAAAAACGCGTCTTGTTTACGTACCTGGGAAAAGAAGACGCGTCCGCCTTGTACCGAATATCAGCATCAGATAAGAGAATGGTGAATAATTCTCACCTGAGCTTGAAAAGAGGTGGAGTTTATAGTTCAGAACACATGAAAAATAGCCACAAGATGGGGTCTTCATCAGCTGAGCTCCAGGGCGGACTGAATTACAAGAATGATATGACCTTTGCCTAGTCAGCTTCTCTGCGACGCGCGATTCGTATGACATATCATCGGCGGATACTACGGAACATATGAGGGATACGCTAAACCTGTATTAACGGGCAGACCAAGACCATCTGTAAGAGATTTTATCGAGAGAATTTGGAGATAACGCGCTTCAACGTCAAAGTCATTGACTGTCGGTAAGAACAGATCACAGAGGGAATAAAGTGTGCACTTAAATCTTTCAAGACCGATATGGCTGAGGGAAATCGACAATTGGACGAAATTCTCGGTCCTAGTGAGTACTCATCCAAGCCAAAAAGCGTCATAATTAGAAGCACCAACTCTCACAAGGTAGAAAAACGATGTGCGTGCCTCTGCACCTAAATCGAATGGGAGATTTCCGTTCTATCTCGGACTTCCCATTTGTAGTCATGATAGAAGGTGAGAACTGTCCGATCTGCAAGCCCTCACGCGACGTCTGAGGAAGACTTGGCCAATGCTCGCCTGTGGACATGCAAAAGAGGAAGTCAAGAATTTAACGCACCAATCGGCAGATTCCTGCCAGGTCGCGTGAAGGCATCCCAAGACGTCTGTTGTAAGGTGATTTTGGAGCGTACCAAGAGGAGATATGCCGAGAAGAATTATGTATGTGGTTACTTTCGAATAAACACTATCACATGGCTGGCGCAAGACCCTAGCGGATTTTGTTTGGCTGTTGGACGTGTTCGTAAACCGTGAGTCCATAATTGTAGGGATGCTAACCACCTATCAAGCGCCATATGCTTTTCGGGACGTACCAACGCATGTATTCAAAGAAGAGTTTTTATCAGAAATTTTCGGACCGAGAATTTTGGTAATTACTTTGAGAATGTGAGGATCCTGTAACAGATCGGTTGTTTCCACACGGTGCCGCATTACTGAGAAGCGGTCTGATGGTGGTGACGGGGGGTTCGAATGGTTCGCGGGATATTTGTTTGGCGTGTGAACAGCAGCCAATCAGAGGGCATGTAGGCGTTAAATAGCTTTGCGCAAAAATTACTCACAGATTCACAGTTCCTTTCCGGTGTCTTCGGAAAGGTCCAAAGTCCTGTCAATGTCTTGTCTAGGAAGACATACACAATGAAGCAATCGTTATATCGCTTGGATCTGCTGAGAATGAAGTTATGCAATCGCTGGTCTGCTGATTGATGTCGACATGTGATTGGGTATGAGTGGGGTTGACATTTGGGCAAGAAATTCATCAGATATCACCGTCAGACTGATACACGGGATTAGCAACCTTGGCGCACGCATCGCACATTCAAAAGACGTAGCACCTCACGAGCGATGAAAGAAAATGATTCTGAGGTGGTGGCGGTCGCTCAAAGTTGAATACGGAACTTGCCGTTGTTCTATTTTGTTCTTGGACGCGCCACTGAAAGTATCAACCGTAGTTGTAATTCTGCACTCATGGATCCGCCAAGGATCGTATGTCTCTGAGACACAGGCATGCAGGAAGACGATTTAGGGAATTGGATTAGTGGTTCTGTTGTTCGTGATTGTATAATTGTCCATGCTGCGAGCTCGAGCAAGGTCGACCCAGTAGATCTCGCAATACAGCGGAAGAACGAGTACCCGAATCACCACTGTACATTTTAGCTTGCGGAAGTTCAGGAATGTGAAGTGAAACAAAGCTAACGTAGTCACCATCCCCATTCTAGTGGGTAGCGGGAAGTGAGGTTTGAGCCTAGAAGAATGATATCATTATTTTCTGAGATAAAAACATGCCATGAAATCGAGTGCATGTTGAAAGCAAGTTCCAGCGCTATGTATATGATCGAGTCTCAGAAAGGTACGACCTGCATGATGGCAGCGGGAAAGAATCAGCGGGGTCAAACCACTCACCGTGCGGCAGCGAGAGTATCCTCATACAGGCCACACAGTTTAAGGAGATGGTAGAGCAGATTTCAAACTGTCGACTCAACAATTTAAACCATATCTTTGGAGTGTGCTTTGTCGCTGACGCTCCACTATTTGGTACAAAAAATGGACGACATCTGAATAGAATTTTAGTACCAGGAATGCTTCTGACCAAGCTGGACTTGGTGTAAGTACCCTGTTATATACACGACACAACAAGGATTGTTCTTCACTCTTTTTCGACGTACTGAGCCACCCGCTCTAATGTCACTAGTGTATATACTAACAGAGACTATGGTCGGGGCCGCACATTTGGAGGTCATGCTCTAGGAGTAACTCTGTATGATTGACTCGAGCTCAAGAGGTAGCGACAGAGACAGGCACTAAGGTAGATTTGAAAAAGCACTTCTGGAAGTCCACCGAGGGAACAGGCATCGCTGAAACCCGGGTCTCTACGGTTCAGTGCTGGGTATAGAATGTTCAAAGAAATTCCCAGGAATAAGCAGGCCTTGGATAAAGTGTCAAGTCCTCGTGGGTTTCAAGGCGAATTCTCGGAGACATAAACATACCCTGGGATACGTCAAACTCGAACATGGAATCTTCAGTATGTAAGTACAAAGTCTTCGACTCCAACGTCCCTATGTCCGGCGTCTTCCGGACCTTGTCAAAAAAGCCCAAAGACCTCAGGACAGGACCCGAAATACTGTCAGGGAGACTCATTTGCTCCGGCGGAATTACAAAATCCCTTGATTTGTCCGTATGGACGCTGGAAATGGATAAAAGATCCTTTGACGAGCGCAATATTGTATTTGCACGTATCACTCAAAATCGAGCACAAGATTTCCTTTGAGGCCAGGAATCCAATATTTGAAGGCTCGCTAAGAAATGCCTTGGAGAACGTATTTATATACGGCTGATGGATTAATTTTAGTATTAGTTGTAGTATAGACAGACATATCATATTGGTATGTTCCCTCTGGTCGTAAACACCTTCGGTGAATTAGTTTTTCATATTTGCAGCCGTTTGTGGAACCTGGCCCGACGTCTGTTAACATAGTATTCATAGAAAGTATCATTGTAACTCGAGTCTGTCCCCACTCGTGCATTTCGCGAATTGACCCTGTAAAAGCATCAGATGAGTGTGACTTTACACATAATGGGGCACGATCTAAGTCAGCTCAGTTCAAATCAAAATTTGATTAGTGTTTGCGGACTGGTCATGTACCACAAACTCACGGGGTGGATGATGTCACTTCTGAGGTATGCGCGATACAATTTCTGACGGTCGCTTGACGTGGATGGACTCATTACCGCGGAATGGACTCTGCAGACTCAATATATCAGCACTCACGAAGCTGTGAGAAAGATACTCGCACAACCATGGGTCTGGTTTTCCTGCTTTTCCAAGAGTCCTCCGTTTGGATGGGGATTCGGGGTTGCAGATATGTGCTTGTATCTTGTCCTTTGTTAAGTCGCATCTGATCATATTGATGCGGCACATTCAGTGATGCTTGGAGCCATGCAGAGTTAAGCCTGCTTGACGATCAAAATAACAATAAGAAGCATCTCTATTTGGGTGCTACACGTATAATGACCTCACATTTCGAGGTTCTAATCAATATCTAGCACTCGCTAAGGCGCCGCTGTCCCTCTCCAAAAGAATATTTTCTGCCGAGGCTCCGACCGTCAAGGACCCTTCATCTTTTGACTGATGAATTCACAGGAAATGACGTCAATATTATTGTTATACGGTTTCAATCGTATCCCCATCTGATATTGTCGGTCGCGACGTCTCGTTCTTCCATGCATGGGATTTTTGGTCTGTGTAGTATAGCTCAGACTAGTAGGTATATAAATCGTTTGACGGCTACAGTTCAAATCTGACTCTACTTGGACACTTCAGATATGCAGGTAAGCTAGGGTCGCGTTGAGAACATATGCCATGTTTTAGCACCCACGAAGAAGCCTCTGCCTTTTCTAAAGAATGCGCTTTGTCCTCCTGCTGTCAAGAGCCTTCTCTGACTAATGTCGATTAATGTTGGTATAGACAACTGGACATGTCATTTGTCATATTCCGTCTGTTGTTGATGCGACATATCGAACACTGTGCATAAAGCTTTGAATAAAACAGTGGTTGGAGCTTAAGTTACCCATTGGAAGCATGACTGTGAAATGAGAAGCATGATTGTAAATTATATGATAATTCAAGTCTATTTCGCTTCACATGAATTCTAGGAGCACGAGGACTGCTTTAAGACACTCACCAAGACTCCTGTTCTTTCTAAAGTTTCACGTAGCGATGAGACCAGAGATTCAGTATATCGGCAATCGTCAATCAACCCTTTCTTCCTTTCCAAAGCCCTTTCTTTCTTTCCAAAGCAAGTGTTGTTCCGGAATCACGGGAAGCCTCCCTTTGACTGATAAATTTACGTAAAGGAATGAAGAAAATCCGATATGAAAAAAATGCATCCGTGTTGATCTTCTGTCCTTTTTTCACATCTCGTCCGATGTGTGGCTCCACAGGACGCATGCTTGTATACTACAAACTCAAATTTCCTGGACTTGACCTCGGCGCATCCATCTTTGTACCGGCAAACAAGGACCTTTGGAATTGTCAGATGGAATTGATCTTACACACCAGGTGCATGGGGGGAGATGTCGCAGGATCGGATCATTTCGATATCTGCACAGTAATCGTTTTCTCCGCTTGTATTGGTCGCGTCCCTTTGTTCTCGGCAGAACAGAGCGAAAGATGAAGGATGAAGTTGATCTGATGCACCAGGCACGTTCGGCACAAGCTCCCAGGCAGATATTCGGAATGAGAAAGACCTGAGCGCGGTTCATTCGAACGTTCATTGTGGAGTGTGAAGAGCTCATTGGTTCCTGGGCGCAGACGAGAAAAGCCAGATCGATGGAGTGTACATGCGAAAATGGATAAATTTTTACAGGAGACAAGAGCAATACAATCGAACATGGGACAGGGTATTTTTGCAGGATCTACAGTGGCTGAGACAGGAATTCAGGGAAAGCCAGTAAGGACACATGGCTCAGGGATGGAGAGCCTGGGGGGAGGTCGTTTGATTCTGAGAGGAAATGAATAAAAACGGCCGAGAGGCTGACAAAACGATTGAGAGGCTGACAAAACGGTCGCCGAGGTTGACAAAAATCTCTCGTGGGTCCTGCGAAGATGGGTACAAATCGAGAATGAAGAGCGCGGCAGCATTTGTTTCATGCATGCATGTACGTATACGTACACGCATCCAAAGTCTGAAATTTGAAAGATAACATGATGACACCCGCGATGCATATGATCTTGAAGGTTTGGTAACTTCCTCAAGTCTTGTGACAAACTGCGTCTTCGATGAATCAATGGCTCCGCAATTAGGATCACTAGTGAAACTTGAAAATGCAGATCAGGAGGGAGAGGCAGTCTGCCCGAGTACAAGAACTCGTGGGTATGTATGTGGTGAGTATGTCTTTGACTTGAGTCCAGACTGGGTCCAGGCCGCAGATTGGGACCTAGAAGAGCGGTAGACGCTGGAATACTGAGTTGTCGAACAGAGAGGCCAATTTATGGAAGGTAGCTCGGCGAATGGGCAGAATATGGTAGTGACTCGCTGCAGGAACCAGGACTCAGGAGTAGAACAATCAGATATGAATATTGAAGAAAAAGGCAAAGACTCAGAAACCGATAGCAAATTGCTTAAGATGGGGACCTTCATGGCTGAGGAAGGCATCTTGAAGGTTCAGGGGTCTCAGGGGTTGGCTGCTGTGCTGCCGCTTACGCGTCGGAGGGGAATGCCTTGTTTGGCTTGGTTTGTTGGACAGCGAGCCTCAGGCCGCCACGGCATTCAACTTGAAATCGACCATCTTGGAGTGGAACCACTCACTGTTGCTGTTTCCAACGATGAGCGCAAACCAGCGCCCATATCTTGTTTTGCAGCCTGCAGTAAACACCACAATGTATAGTGTTCTGTCCTCCATTGTTCATGACAACTAACATGTCTTCGTAGTGTAACGACGACGACGACAACGACGACAACCTATGCCCCGATCCAGCTTCCTCCTCTGCCACCGCCATTATCTCCGAAGGATCCCAAGACGTATCCACTTCTCCATGCCAACCTTCCCAAATCACTGCGGAACTTCCCCTTGGTCTTCCCTGGCGGTACACGCGCTACCTTCCGTGATGGGGAAGGTGGCGAGCAGGACATGCAGGAGGAAGAAGAAGCGGTCGGCGGCCAGGGATGGCGCATGCTAAAACGGGACGAGGGCGTGGACGGCGCGAATGTGGTAGGGCTCGCCGAGGCCGTTGAGCGGTATGGGAGGAAACGATCGCACGGTGGGCTTGACATGATGGAGGGCGTCGAGGCGACGTCTACGACGGCTCCTCCACGTAAGAAGGCGAGGGCAGCGACGATATCGCCAGTCAACGCTGCTGCACCGCCTTCGCCGCTGCCATCACCACGAGGATCACCGGTCCCGGAGAGCATTTGGCCTTCTGCTCCGCCCAGCGGTGCATCGTCTCCGCTGCCTCAGGCTCCATTACAGCCAGATCTTTCTCTCTCGACGCTGCTTTCACTGCCGACACTGCTCAACCACTTCTCCAGCCTCCCAGCTTCACTCCAATCCCATTTTCTTCTGACCCTTCTTCGCCACTCGCCACTACCCGTTCTCAGGACTCTCAACTCTGTCCTTATCCCCACTCTTGCTCGTGATTTCATCACACTTCTTCCACCTGAGCTTGTCTCGCAGATCCTCAGCTATCTTCCCTTCTGCACCCTCGCCCGCGCATCCCGTGTCTCCCGTGCTTGGCGGGCAATTATCGACTCCGATCCTGTCCTTTGGCGTGATCTTCTTAAACGAACCGATATCTGGTTCGGTGGAGGCTCAGAAGATGCTTTCGCACAAGCAATCTTCGCACGGAGGCGACATGTAAACCGTCTCGAGTCCCCTGGCCCCTTGCCCAATGCCCTTCCCCTTCCGCACCCTTACAAAATCTTATTCAAATCCCGCCACCTTACGCGTACACGGTGGGTTAATGTTGCTGAACCAAAACACATTTCGGTCCCTGCACATGGGTCTTCGGTCGTCACATGTCTCATTTTCTCCCATGGACGCATCATCTCCGCGTCAGACGACCACTCTATTCATATTTACTCCCCCTCTACTGGTGACCTTGTCCGTTCACTTTGTGGTCACGAAGGCGGTGTCTGGGCTCTCGCAGCGAGCAAGGATATTCTTGTCAGTGGATCAACTGACCGTACAGTCCGGATATGGGATCTGGAGACTGGGAAATGTACGCACGTATTTGGGGGTCATACAAGCACTGTTAGGTGTTTGGCGATCGTTAAGCCCGAGTGGGTGGATGTGGAGCAGGAGGGGGGAGGGTTCAGGAAGGAAAAGTGGCCGAAGAGGGCGTTGATTGTCACGGGAAGCAGAGATCACACGTTGAGAGTTTGGACACTTCCTAGACCGGGTGAGCCTGAGTTCAAATGTTTCGGCGCGGATGATGGAGAGGTAGATCCTACCGACGTTTGTGTAGGTGCCTGATAGTGACCATTGTGGGAATTGAGCTGAGAAGGATATGTTTTACAGGACGCAGAAGAGAATCCGTATCATCGGGTACATCTGGAAGGGCACGATCATGCTGTTCGTGCATTAGCTGCGAGAGGGAGGACTTTGGTGTCCGGCAGCTACGATTGCAGTGTCCGCATCTGGGACATTATAACTGGCCAATGCAAGTGGGTATTGACTGGGCACACTCAAAAAGGTGAATCGTGATTTCCCCCTTGATCTATCTTCTTTTACCAAACTTGCCACACAGTTTACAGCGTCGTGTTGGACCCCATCCGGAACCAAGCCTGTTCAGGCTCCATGGATGGCTCTGTCCGTGTCTGGAATCTCCATACAGGTCAACTAATACATGTCCTAGCGGGCCACACCTCTCTCGTGGGCCTGCTTGGTATGTCCCCCTCACATCTCGTTTCTGCCGCGGCGGATTCGACACTACGAATCTGGCACCCCGACACCGGCGAGCTGCAGCACACCCTCATGGCGCATACGGGCGCGATAACGTGTTTCCAACACGACGAGTACAAAGTCCTCTCTGGATCTGACGGAAACCTCAAGATGTGGGACATCCGGGACGGGACGGTCGTGCGCGACTTGTTGACAGGTATCACGGGTGTTTGGCAGGTCGTGTTTGAGGGCCGGTGGTGTGTCGCCGCGAGCAACAGGAGTGACACTACCGTGTTGGACGTGTGGGATTTCGCGAAGGAGGAAGACGAGGAGTGGATTGGTGAGCCATCTGGGGGGATGTATGATGAAGATGGGTTCAGTGAGGCCGGGGATGAGGATGAGGATGAGATGGGGACGAAGAGGATCAGGAGGATGTTTATGGATATGCCTATGGTTCCTGTCGATGGGGATAGAGACGGAGATGGAGATGGAGACGATGCGGAGGACGTAGATGCGATGGACCAGGATCTCCTTGTGGATTCTGATACGGAGGAATCGGGGGTAGTGGATGTTATCGAGATTGATGACGAGGGACCGACGGGCATTGTATCTGGACCTGGATTTGGACCCTCGTCGAGCCGCACCGGGATTATAGAGGCGGGGGAGGCGGCAAGGACACTGCCCGGTGCCGTAGAGGGCGTTGAGACGTCGAGGTGGGCGTCGACCACTCGAGCGAGCAGCAGTAGTGAGAAGCTCCCTCGTATGAGCAGCTCAACAACGTTGAGGATGACGACAGCAACACAGATGCAAATGCAGGATGTACCGCTATTTGGACAGCGGACGTTGCCTAGTACTGACGAGACGCCCACGCGCCCACGTATCCGTGGTATGCGTAGACGATAGTTTCTTATATTCTGTACATCGTCCGTTGAGCCACTTCATTCCCCCGCTATGGATACCAACTTTCCTACTTTTCATTCCCTTTCCCGTCCTGCCATTCGTAATAATAATACCATTCCATACCAGTTGTATCCCTGCTATGCTTGTGCTTATTATGCCGTGTCCAGTACATTAGAGGCAGTGATTGTGGAAATGTATGTTTCTCATAGGATCAATATTAACATTCTTCGCGAAGGATGCTGACTCAGGGTTTCAACGGGGACTGTTCATCACAAGCTTGTGTGTTCGGGAGAAAGATATTGCAGATTTGAAAGAGACAAGACCACGAGTTTCCTCAATGGGACTGACTGATCAGCAGACTGGTCTGCGCGGCAATTGCTTCTTTCAGAGAAGAAAAGAAGAAAGATAGCAAGCTGTCAGGGAATTCGTGATGGTACGTATCATCTTTCGGCACCGGAAACAACACCCCGAGGAATGCGGAGGAGCATGAGTATGCACAAAGAGACCTAGTACGAAGCCATGGGAAAATTTCAGCGTAGATTTAGGAATGGAAAGCCCAGCCCATCCGTCAAATTAGCATTATAATGATGAAGACACGAAAATCTTGCTCATTGCAGCACATTGCGCGTCACTTGACTCCGCGAAGGAGGCCCGTGGCGGAACATAGTACTAAACAAGGCAGGCCTAAACTCAGTTCAAACGCCCTTTATGAATTTTGACGTCCTCTCGGGGTCTATTAGATGTGAGAGCATGATTGAGCTTGCTTTGCAGGAGGAAGCACAGAAGAGAGGGAGAGGGGAAACTGAACTGACCGGTCTTGTGCGTCAACTGCTACAGCTCCCAGCCTTTGTACGACTCGCATTCCAGAGCTCACTCGTCCAAATATGGTATGTTTCTTATCTAGGTATGGCGTAGGGGCGAGTGTGATGAAGAATTGTGATCCTGTGAGTAATGATATAAAGTGGTGGAATGAGATGACATCGGAGGTAGCAACTTGCCATTAGTATTTGGTCCAGAATTCGCCATTGCGAGTATTCCAGCACCCGTGAACCTCAGATCTGGATGTATTTCGTCCTCGCTATGAAGGTGGTGCGTCAGACAGAGAGTTACGGAATGAGGAAAAGAAGAGAGAGAGTACCTACAATTTCTGCCCGTATATGCTCGTGCCGCCCCGTCCGGTCCCAGTGGGATCTCCACCTTGGATCATAAAGTCCTACTTTCCATGGTAAAAACTTGGGATTGAGAGATCTAAGGAGAAATACGAACTGAAATGATACGATGGAATATTACACCATTGTAGTAACCTCTGTTCGTGAGTTCTGCAAAGTTTTTACATGTCTATTACCTCAATGTATTGGCTTCGATCTCGTCGAACTTGTAGATCGAACGAGTTACTTACTCGAGGCGCGTGGTCCCAGTACAACTCGAATTGTATTTCTCCCAAGCTTGTCTCAAGAACTATAGATCCCATCGTGGTGAGGCTAGAGTTTGGGAAAGAAGATAGGCACGTGATGCCGCTGATTTGTTCACGTCAAATTGAACTCCTTGGTATTTTCAAACTCGATCTTCCTGTCTATCAGCGTGAATTCTCCATATGCGTGCGATTGTGCAAAAGGTTACAGCGGCATCGGTAACTGGTTCTGAGTGCTCCGAATTTTCGAAGGCTGGCGCTAACACAGCTGGTCTTCTTTCCATATTATGCTCTAGTCGATAACCAAGTCATTTCACAAATCTCCAAAGGACTGATGGTCCTTATTGGGCTTGGAGCAGGTATGTTTCTTGTATAACTACCCGTTGAATGTGGGGAAAATCATACGCACCAGACGATACTCGGGAGGACGTTCAGAATATGGTCAACCAGATGTCAGTGCTCATGATCCAATTGGAGAAACAATGTTTCTAGAATATTGAGAAGAATAGTCGATTAGATTGAATCTTCGCGCCTTTGCTGATCCTAGCCATCCGGATAAAATGTGGAAGGCGAATGTCAAAGAAATCGATGGGGAAATTCTTTGTGTTTCCCAGTTTACGCTCTTGGCAAACATCAAGAAGGGAAAACCTGACTTCCATCGGGCCATGGTATGGCATCGTGTCTGTCTAGTATTAATCAAGCTGTTCCTTGACGTAACCTTCCCCCTAGTCTGCGGAGACTTCGCGGGAAACATACGCCACATTCCTTGAGAACCTCGGGCAAGCATACAAGCCCGAGAGGATCAAAGGTGCGACCAAATCTTCATTTCTCCCTTCCTTTATCAGAGCTCCTGCTTCGATGATGTTGTGGTCTAGATGGTAAATTTGGCGCTATGATGAATGTCAGTTTGACGAATGAGGTATGTGTCACATCCTTAGCCTATTCCTGTATCAGTCATCCGAAGGCATTGATGATTTAGGGTCCTGTTACATTCGCAATTGACACTCGAAAATTTGAATACGTTGTTGATCAAAGCCGAACCTCTGGTGCAAGTGCACCGAAAGGCAATGCCTGACCAGTCGTCACAAGCGAGGACACTATCAGAATTTGACATAGAAAAGGTATGATCAGTTGAAGAAATGTGGGACTGATCCTGCATTGCATCCTTCCATCTTCGATTTTCACTCATTAGAGTCCGTCTTCAATTGTCAGGTCTTCTAGATCGTATTCCTGGATCATCTTTCAGGTCCTCAGGAGCCTGTCTTGGACAACCAATTACCCGTCTTATCTCACAAAGGACATGTACGTCGTCTGATGGGAGTAGGGATTTTAATTTGGTCCAGCAAAGAAAGTGCCTTATTTTCAAGTGTTTTCTGGTCCTCGATGCCGGATCGATATTCACAACTAGTAGGCTCTCGTCAAGTGCCCCCCTGGCCCCGGGGATTACACATTTGGCTTCTTCAGCATGCTTTTTCTCGAGCTTTCCTGAACCTCTAATTTCGACATCATCCAGCGTCTTCGACATCATCCAGCCTACACATTCTGAGTGACAAATGTTCTGGAAAAATCAAACCATTTCTTCTCACGAAAGATGTCTAGCCAGCTGCTCATTCAAGTTACCTCATGGCAATATGAAAAGATGCCTCATTCCCGTGGAGCATGGCATGTTTGAGGCTTCTTTGAGATTTTCTTTCTTTTTACATGTCTCTGAAGCTAGTGGAGGCTGGATCTGCAATCGGTGATCCGACTCATTAAAAAGCATTCTATGATTTGTGCTCCTGCGCCAATTTTTTCTATTCAGTCATCGCCATAATCACATGGAATTATAGAGTTGAACATGGTCGAAGAAGCGAGGCAGAGGGCCTTGTCTGACACTAGGTGCGACAAGATTTTATCTGGTGACAATTTAGGCGTAGGTAGGCATCGGTAAGGGTAAGGTTTCTTACGCTCGCTCCACTAGAACACTTGCCACATGTATGACACAAGATTGAGCGAGGCTTGGCTTTGTGGAGGCATTAAATTTTGAACTTCATAATTGATAAACACCTTGAAGTCATCACTTGATCGCTGATCCAACTGCTTCAGTATTGCAACTTATAAATACCTTTGGCATAAACAAGGTTCCCTCTGGTCAGATTTGTACTCTCTTTTGAGTCGTACCTTTCGGCTTCTTCCGGGCATTCCAAGCTCTTGGTTCTCAACTTTTTTTTCAGAGGTATAGGATCAGATAGTAGATTTTTGTGTGAAGTTAAAACATGACAAAATCCAAGTCATCGCGTGCCTGGTGAGACTAGTGGTTAGACCCGCGGACGAAGGAAGCAAAAAAAAAAATATTTGTACTTGTTAAAATATCAAAGTCAATGGAATTGACCACGTGGGCTCTCAGTATAGGTTGTCGCTTAGCGTTAGCTCCGAGTTGCGTATCACACACTGTCCCACGTCGGTGGATCCTCGGGCCATAATTGCTTGACTTTTGAGCACGTATTGCTCTGTAAACTGTTCTAGGAACGTCTTTCGTGCCACCTAGAGCAAATTGACAGTGATGCCCCCACCTAATCCTGGTCATAATCCATGGATGGTCGGGCGACACTTCGGTGTCGTGATAGACGCAGGCTCGTCCGGCTCGCGGCTGCAAATTTATAGCTGGAAAGACCCAAAGGCCATCTTCCCTGTAAATGGTACGGAACTTGAGTTTACTTTGCCCAAAGTGGAAAAGGGGACAGAGGAAGGGGAGGATTGGGCAACCAAGGTTGAACCAGGTGCGCTATGATCAACTCCCTTGTCCAACCGTTGCTCAGAAACCACGTCAGGCATCTCATCTTTTGGGGACAATCCTGAAGCTGTTGGGAGCTATCTGCAGCCGCTGCTCAGTCATGCAAGAAAACATATACCTCCCTCACTGGAAAAGGAAACACCTCTGTTTCTATTGGCGACAGCCGGGATGCGTCTACTGGACCCTGTGAGGCAGGCCAATGTCTTGGAGAAGGCTTGTCTGTTTCTTCGCCTTCATTCCAACTACAAGATTGACGGCCTGAGTGAAGTGGGTCCTTGTGGTTCTAGCGTACGAATAATCACCGGAGAAGAGGAAGGACTTTTTGGGTGGATTGCAGTCAACTACCTCATGGATGGTTTTACCGGTGCCAAGCAAGATCCCACGACCTACGGCTTTTTAGACATGGGTGGGGCATCGACGCAAATTGCTTTCGAGCCCGGAAAAAACATTAGTGAAAACGATGAGAAAAGCCTCATTGATGTCCGGCTGCGTCTTTTGGGTGGACAGGAAATAAAGCACAAAGTCTTCGTTACAACTTGGTTGGGCTACGGGACCAATCAGGCTCGGGAACGGTATGTTGGGGAAACCGTAGCTGACTTTGAAGCTTCCAAGACAGATAGTAAAAAAGATATCGTACTTGATCCTTGCCTTCCACAAGGCTTGGAACTATCAGAAATACCTGTACACGACAAAGTGGACGGTTCACGTACGACAGCACCGCACCGGCTCGCCGGTACTGGCTCTTTTGAGCAGTGTATACACGCAACGGCGCCCCTTTTGAATAAAACCGCCCCATGTTCAAATATGCCGTGTCTCATGAACGGTATTCATGTCCCTCCAATCGACTTCGCGGTTTCCCACTTTATTGGTGTCTCTGAGTATTGGTACTCTACCGAACACATATTCGGTCTGGGAGGTGCCTACGACTTCGTTCAATATGAGCGTGCCGCTGCTGAATTCTGCTCGCGTCCTTGGGATTCGATCATGAAGCAACACGAGCTGTCCAAAGCTCGAAATAGGCTCGGAGGCGATGGCGAAGTTGAGGAGAACGGGAAGGTTGTGGCAGTGGGACAGTGGCATCCTTCTGTTGAGCGTTCCCGGCTTGAAATGCAATGTTTCAAGGCGGCATGGATCACCAATGTCCTGCACGAAGGTATAGGGATTCCCAGACTTACAGATCCTGACGGGAATGTGACGACAGAAGGCGACAACATTGAGAGGGAGGCAGCAAAGAAAGGTCTTGGGCGACCTACGTTCCAGTCACTCGATACCGTTGGTGACATCGCTATCAGCTGGACACTTGGCAAGATGGTCTTGGAGGCAAGCAAAGAAGTAGCCCCGTTATCTGATACGCGTCCCCTCGTTGACCCCATAGACGAGATACCTGACACGCACGACTTTCATATCAAACCAATACGACCGCTTTGGACCCTCGACGGCATTGAGGATCGCCTCACGCCTCACCTTCCAGCACAACTTACACGGTCTTCTCTTGGCTTTTCTCCTGTCCTTTTTCTCGTTGCTGTGTCCATGTTCGTTTTTGCAATCGTTATATACCCACTACGCCGTCAGCTCCGTGGTTCTTGCCTCCGTTCAATTCGACAAGTGACACGGCGCGACGATGGATACTCTGGATACTCATTAGAGGAAGGCAATTTGAATGGCCGTCCTGAGGTGCCAACGTCCATTGCCCATAAATGGCTATACCCCGTCCGCCGCGTCTTCTCTCCGACCGGTACGAAACCACAAATATCCACACTAAGCGGTACCACATCCCAAAAACCAAGCCTACGAAACATCAGCACGAGCATACCGCCCTCACGTACATCCTCTCGGTCCTGGACCCTGCCCAATGACGGGATAACCGCGAGCTCCTCACAATACGCCGCGCGCAACTCGATTTCACGTTCCCCCTCGCCCTCCCCCGCTCTTCTAGAAGACAACGGATTTTCCTTGAATAGCAGCCCCTTATCCAATGGTGCTCCATCCTCTCTCGCGCGGTCACGTAACGTCTCCACGATGAATCTGTCTGGCTCCGTCCCGCGACAAATAAGCTCCCGTAACGGACATATATGAGGTGCTGTCGCTATTAGGATGTCACGGTCAGCAGAGACTTGCAGGCTGTGGAGTTGCTGCCGTCATCACTACAAGGTATGTTTATCACTACCCCCAGCTACCCAAGGAATGGGCTCCGCTGCATCGAACATGGATGGATGGAGTCTCCTATGATTGCTTCTTGAATCTTCCACGTCTGTTTGAGCAACGGGAGTATCACGTGGTGTGAGCCATCCCGCCAAAGCACTCATTGCAATTGTTCCAAGACAAAGAAGGGTTGGGAAATTTGAAAGTTTCGGCGGCTTTTAAGTAGTTTATAACATATATATATGAAAAAACGCATAGAGAGATTCTAATTACGGACACTGGTGTAATGATGCCAAACGATGACTGACCAGGACTGAGATCATGTGAGTTTCGCAGCTTGGCCATGTCCATTGACCTGGAATGGGGCAAGTTGGACTCTTCGCTCGCTGCGTATCTCGTCGACGTTCTCAACCGACAACTCACGAACGCTGAGCGGCCCTCATTCATCGGCCCAGTGGAAGTTACCTCTCTCGCATTCGGTTCCACAGCACCGGTTGTCGAACTGGTCGATTTGCGTGATATCTACCGGGATTTCCTTGAAGACGACGATGACGATTTCAATAGATACCCTGTGAAAGTCACAGAAAGTGCAGACGATGAAGAAGGCTTCGAATGGGTACCCAGAAGAGTGGGGACGCGAGAAGAAGGACTTGCGGCGTATCGACATCTTCCACCTCATGTGCGATATGGCTCTGCAAGCATGTATGCTTTTCCGGCCTCGGTTGCAAGTGCTATAGATCCTTGGAACACTAGTATGAGCGTACCGAACTTTGGGGACCATGGAATGTCATGGCCATATGGGTCCATCCATCGTAGTCCATCCCCAGCCACTCCCTTCCGTGCCCCTTCAGTGAATGAAGAATATGCAAATCTACATCACTCCTCCTTTGGTCCCAGCACAGATCCTATACAAGCTTCAACGGAGCCAGCGCTGCCGCCACAAGCTCAGCATCCGAATCTCCAAGTACATCTCCACGTGAACTGGCAGTCGGACCTCCGCATCACCCTCACAACCTCGCTATTGATCAACTACCCGTCCCCTATGTTCATGTCGCTCCCTATTAAACTTTCTATTACCGGCCTTGTCTTCAATGGCGAACTTGCTGTAGCATACGAGGGCGAACGGCGGCGTGTGCACATCTGTATCCTTGATGACCTTGATCCTTACGGTCCAGCAGGCGCGCGTCCAAAACGTGATTCCGTCAGCAGCACTCCACCTGATCTTGAAGATGATTCTCCTGCCACGTCCATCCGCCCATCAAAGCCGCTTCCCGTGGGACAAAGGCTCCTACCTTCTATCTACATCGAGAGTGAGATCGGTCAGGCGGACAAACATGTGCTCAAAAATGTAACACGTGTGGAGCGCTTCATTCAGGATGTCATTCGCAAAACTGTAGAGGAAGAGCTCGTTTTCCCGAACTTTCACACTCTCGTCATGGGTAGTCAGAATGCGTGACCAAACTTATCGCGGTTCTATCTCTACCCACACGATCCGGATCCTAGGCCGAGTATGATCCCTCCTTATAGGCCGGCGGTTCCGCGAACTTCTCACACGGATGCAACGCATCCCTCCATATCACGGCAAAGGAGGAGTGAGGATTGGAAGACATGGATACGTGATAGCGGAAGAGACGATGTGGGAAAAGCACTTGATACCGCTCCCATTCTCCCCTGTCGACCACATCCAACGTCAAGTCAGTGGTCGACCTGTCCCACTTGTCAGTAGGAA